>JAVGWX010000002.1:7879654-8022154 GCA_036924085.1 Ariolimax columbianus
GTGTCCTGCACTTACAACACACGTTCAGATCTCTTCTAGACACAAAGCACCCAACACACACCTTATAGAGCGACTGGCCAAGACTCAAAGGCGTATGCTGGGTCAGCCACCCTGTATTCCATTCTATCTCACTAACATTCGTAAAACAGCCTATCAATCGCTCTTCTATTAAGTCGGCGAGCTAAACACTCCTAGCTAAATTCTGCCTCTCTCTCTCTCTCTCTCTCTCTCTCTCTCTCTCCATGGCCAGTCTGCCTGAGTTAAACTTTGTCTAGTATGATATAGTCTCAAGCAGTATCAGGGTTATCCAATAGCCCTCTGTGGCATTACTGACCCAGCTATCACTCTAGTTTGGATCTACTTCCATTTAGTTGTTATTGGAACGAATCACTCTGAATTCCTGGCCCCACACTAATCAAATCGGAACGTCAGAGTGGTCAGCTCCTATCCGTTCCGTTTTCCTTTGCCGACTTAGTGTCGAGATGGTGAGTGACCTTGGCGTAGTGTCGAGACGGAGAGTGACCGTGGCACACATTCAGGTACCTTTGTTCTCAGAGTAGCCGACCACATCACCCCTGCCTTAAACGATCGTGCTCCGTCTGGAACTGTTACATATCAACAGTCGAGAGAGGATGTAAGGAATTTCTGGTTATCAACAGTGGTGAGAGAATGTAAGGAATTTGTGGCTATCAACAGTGGAGAGAGAATGTAAGGAACGTGTGGCTATCAACAGTGGAGAGAGGGAGAGAGTGTCAATGAATACCTCTTGAAGACCAGTTTTTGCATTGTTAGAAGGTCATTATAAGTACTTAAATTGATGAGATAACTGGTGTATGTATGCCTTCTGTTGTGGCGTAAGCTAGCGGTTAGACAATTGTGTTTTCGATTTCAGTGGTACGCAAACGTTAGAGGTACTGCACGATTACAACCTGCTACTGAGTAAGGCCATTGCACAATGTGAGGTAAATACATTATCCGTTCGTTGGCTATTTTTGGACTAATATTTTAGATTACATCTACATGTCCTGTCTGAATGACTGCTCGAGGTTAACTGACAGGACAGTGCTCTAACTACGAAGTGCTCCAAACAGTAACACTTGCTTGCTTCTACAGTCTGCTGCAGAGCGCCTACGTTTGGTGAGTTGAGCTTGTTGTCCGCATACTTAACCACCGCTTGCTTAACCAACTTCTTTTAGACAATCATGAGAAAGGGTACCAAGATTCGCTGAAGGTCTAACTTGAAAGGTCTCCATGTTGAAGTTGCGTCTTGGGAGTCGCTCGTGTCGGACCGCTCAGTCTGGCGCTCTGTAATTAAACTAGGTGTTCATCTGATTGAGTGGAACATATTCGATGCAAAGCGGTAGAGGCAAGCCGCCTGAAAGGTCCCATGGCTGTCAACGCTGTTTACGTGCGCCCTTCGTGTCGTAGAGTGCACAGATCCAGTATAGGACGCGGACCGTATAGCCGCATGTAGATGAACAGGCGGCCACCTCTATCCACACAAATCTGATGCTGTCGGCATTTGGATTAACGATGTCCATCTACTACTACTTTAATTATTTTTGTATTAACCATGTAAACAGATAGGTCTGCTAACTATTGTGTTATTTGCTTTTTTTTTGTTTTTATTTCTTTCCGTCTTGAACAGACAGTTATGTCTGAGGCTTATCAGCAGCTGTGGAAGCTAGGAAGTAATTGGTATAACATATATCCAAAAACGACTTCACATTTCTGTCCTGACCTCAACATCAGCTCCTGCAACACATCAGAGAAATCCCAGAAGGTATTACATTTTTATGTACGAGACAGAGCTCTCTAACACTCTATCACTCACGGCAGTGTCCACGCTTGACTACTTTTACGGCTAGCTTTTATAAAACAGAACTTACTACAAAAATGCGATTTCACGAAATTAAAAGATTAATTGTTACCAGCATAACGGATCCGCCACTGACACTTGTCCGGCGAGACCACGGCCTGCTCACTACAACCAACAAAACATCGTTCTTAGAAGGAGTCAATAGAACAAACAAAGTATGGTTCTTAGAAGGAGTCAATAGAACAAACACAAAATAGCTCTTAGAAGGAGTCAATAGAACAAACAAAACATGGTTCTTAGAAGGACTCAATAGAACAAACAAAACATGGTTCTTAGAAGGAGTCAATAGAACCAACAAAACATGGTTCTTAGAAGGAGTAAATAGAACAAACTAAATATGGTTCTTAGAAGGAGTCAATAGAACCAACAAAACATGGTTTTTTGAAGGAGTCAATAGAACAAACAAAACGGGGTTCTTAGAAGGAGTCAATAGAACAAACAAAACATGGTTCTTAGAAGGAGTCAATAGAACCAACAAAACATGGTTCTTAGAAGGAGTCAATAGAACAAACAAAACATGGTTCTTAGAAGGAGTCAATAGAACAAACAAAACATGGTTCTTAGAAGGAGTCAATAGAACCAACAAAACATGGTTCTTAGAAGGAGTCAATAGAACAAACAAAACATGGTTCTTAGAAGGAGTCAATAGAACAAACAAAACATGGTTCTTAGAAGGAGTAAATAGAACGAACAAAACATCGTTCTTATGAGGCAAAACCTATCAGCTTCTGCAGCAAACACTCGCCAAGACTTCCTATCCTGTACCCTCCTTTCCTTCTCTGGCCACGTCTTTCCTCTTCCTGAATGTATAGCTCGAGCTGTCCTGTCCGTCAGTGCTCAGGTCTGTCTGATGTAATTAATTATCTTGCCTTGTGGATTCCACAACAAAGGAAATCAGATATAAATATCACAATGGAAAGTCATTTCTAAGATTAAAGCTAACGTGTCTTGTTTGTTGTGTTTGCCACCAATATATTTCTGTCATTTAATAATCTTATTGTTTGTTTCTGTGTTAGAGCTTCGTTATCTCATACACCATCTTTCTATAGTTTATAGATTTCATTGTTACATTTAACTGATAAAGAGTGGAAGATTTGGTAGAGTGCATGTCTCCTAATACAGAACGCTGTAGTCTGACCAGTTATAAATGGGTACTTGACTTGCAGTAAGAGAAGGCATGGATAGTAGGAACCGAACTGCCCCCTCCCTTCCCTCAATCACTGTCGGATGGCCGCGTCACAGGTGACCTGCAGTTCTGTTGGAGAGCTGACGATCTCTTTTAGCCAGTTGTTGCGAAGGCGGCCCCGAGGACGTCTCCAGAACGGCTTCTTCCCGTAACTCTTCTTCTTCTTCTTCTTCTTCTTCGCACGCAGTCAGACAGTAACCATTATTTTTTCGAAAAAAGCGGCGGTCATCCTGAGGCTGTCGACACTGCCATAGAGCTTGTCTTGCAGTTCCACTGGTGATGGCCACATCTGCTCTCTCTGATCCTCGTATGTCGGGCAGTTCTGCAGCAGATGTTCAGCGGTCATTTTACCGGTTCTGCACGGGCATTCGTCGGTACCACCTATCTTCAATTTGTTGAATAGGTGGTATCTCAGTCTATTGTGGCCAGTGCGAAGTCTGAAGACAACGACCTGCTCTCTTCGGTTCAACTGGTAATAGGCATCGTTTTTGGTGTAACCAGTATGTTCGGTTTGCCATTTGGTCATGTATCTGGCTTTGATAAGCCGTTTTGACTCCTCGTACGTCATACTAGTATCTGTTTGTGGTAGTCTAGCGCCTTCTTTTGCCAGTCTGTCTGCCTCCTCGTTGCCTTGGATGTTGCAGTGTGATGGGACCCACTGTACCACTACCCTTTTTGGTGCTGACTGCTGGCACAGTTTGCAGAGTGCTGCTCTTAAGTCATTAAGCTCAGTGTTTTTCTGGCTTTTTAGCGCTGTGACTACGGCGAGAGCATCTGTAAGCAGGACTATATGGCTTTCATTTTCTTTATGCGTCACCATTTCTTTCACTGCCGCCCTCAGTGCCTCTGCCTCCGCTCTGAAATTGCTTGTATACTTACCAGTAGCGAATAACAGTGTTGTTTTTCTGCCATTTGGTAGGTTCAGGAATGCTCCTGCCCCTCCGTTCTGTGTAGTGTTTGTTACAGAACCGTCGGTGTATGCATGGGTCCAGTCCATGCTTGGGTACTTTTTTTAATGTAAAGCTTAGGGTAGTATCTCTCCTTTCTTTTTCAGTCTGTCAGTTTTTGTTTCCAATACCTGGTATATTTTCTACCACCTCTGGAAATATATCCTGCCTCCAGGTCGGTTTTCGTACAGTAGTGATGGGTTTTGGTGTTAGTGCGTTTATGGGATCTTCGTGCATCTTTGTTTTGGCTATTTCTGCAAAGTTTCTCCGCTTTAGTTTCCCATTTCCCAAATTGTTTAGTCTCTGGTGCATTGGATGGTCGGTCAGTCTCCGGAGTTTCTCTGACTGCAGCTGGGCTCTGCAGTCTCTTCTATCGGTCATGGATTGCAGTTTTGTAATCTTTTCAAGTTATACAATTGGCGTTGACTTCATGTCACCTGTTATAACTCTCATGGCTTGGTTTTGAAGTTTGCTAACTTTATCGAAGTTCGCCTTTGCTGCTGTTGTCAATGCCGCAATGCCATACTCGAGAACTGGTCTCACTCTTCGAGTGTACAGTTTTTTTAGTATGCTTTCGTCTGCTCCCCAGCTTGTGCCAGCAAGTTTCCTCATCATTGCCATTCTTTCTCTGCCTCTCATTGGGTTTCTCTCGATCTGACTTTTCCATGTCATGCGCCGATCAAATGTGACTCCTAGATAGTTTGGGTTGTCGTTTGGCTGCAGGAATTTGCCATTTAAACTTAACTTGGTATTTTGGGGTTAGATGGAAAGCGAGAATATTGTGCATGTGGTTTTCTCCTCGTTTATTTTTACCAGCCATGAGTTCGCCCACTCTTCCAGCGATGTTAGGGCCTGCTGCATCCGATTTCTTGCTGTGGTGAGATTCTTTTCAGAGGTCCACATAGCCAGATCGTCTGCAAACATTGAGCTATGGACTCTTCTTGGTATATTCTCTGTAATGTCGTTTATATACACCAGGAAGAGTGTGGGTGACAGTACTCCCCCTTGGGGTACTCCCTGCTCGAGTGTCACCTTTCTGCTCATCTGCCCTTGTACTTGTACTCTGGCCGTTCTGTTTTTGAGGTAGTGGTTGATCCACTTGTACATTTTCCCACAGACATCACTTCTTCTTAGCTTGACTCTAAGTCCATCTTTCCAGACTTTGTCAAATGCCTTTTCCAGGTCCACCCAAACCGCTACTGCGTGTTTCTGTGCCTGGTAGGCATCTTCTATTTCCTGGGCTATGAGGATGACCTGGTCCTCAGTGGATCTGTGCTGTCTAAAGCCGGCTTGCTGTGGAATTAGTATTCGTTTTTCTTCCAGATGCCACATCAGTCTGGTGTTTATCATACGTTCCATCAGTTTGCCGACACAGCTCAGTAGGCTGATAGGCCTGTATCCATTTGGATCTGTTTTGTCCTTTCCTTTTTTTGGTACTGGTACCAGTATTGCATCTTTCCATGCCTGGGGTACAATTCCCCCTTTTCCAGCTTTGGTTCAGGACTGATAGCAGTTTCCTCTTCGCTGTTTGGCCCATCCCCATCAGCATTTCGTTTGTTATCCCGTCTTTTCCGGGAGATTTCCTTTTCTTTAATGTTCTAATAGCCTCTTCCATTTCGCTCATTGTTAGTTTGGCCATCATATGCTCTTCAGGAGCCGTACTGATGTTGTCGTGCCCCTTTTGCTCTTCACTAATGTCTGTATGCCTATCTGCAGGGACCTCGATGTGGTTTGCTCTGGCATAGTGATCGACAAAAGCGTTTGCAGCTTTTTTACCAGTGAGCAAGTTTTCGCCCTGCTTGATGGTAATTTGTTTGTTTGACGGGGTTTCGTCATTCATGGCTTCCCGTAACTCGCCTCCCACAGCCTGTCTGGGACTTCACGGGGAAGGCTAACAACGTGACCGAAGATGAAGAGGCAACGGCGATCAATCGTTTAGACAATGCCTGCACGTGTATGGGTTCTGTAAAATGTCTCCGTGGGTTCCGTAAAAAAGGTCTCTAAAGGGTTCTGTAAAAAAAAAAGGTCTCTATAGGGTTCCATTAAAGGTCTTCATGAGATCCGTGAAAGATCGTGACAGATCAATTAAAATGTATTGAGCATCTGAATAGCGTACAAAAATAACGGAAACTTCCTCTACCGGCACGCTCCAGTCGACCAGCCGTAATTGGATACCTGGTTCAGTATTCTGGAAAAGAAGGCAGCAGCAAGGAGGGGAATTGGCCACCATATCTCACAGACAAGCTGTGATCTGGTAGAACCAAGGACAACACTTTCTCCCCGACTACAGAGTTTGTTACAGGGCTACTTAAAAAAGTGGTACAAAACTTTAAAGAAATCATCAGGTCCTAGCTCTGAGCAGAGACCTAGATATGGTGTGAGCACAGACCGAGTAAGTAGGGATGTGTAAGTAGTGATGTGTAAGTAGTGATGTGTAAGTATTGATGTGTAAGTAGTGATGTGTAAGTAGTGATGATCAAGTAGCGAGTCGCGATGTGTAAGTAGTGATGTGTAAGTAGCAATGTGTAAGTAGCGATATGTAAGTAGTGATGTGTAAGTAGCGATATGTAAGTAGTGATGTGTAAGTAGCGATATGTAGGTAGTGATGTGTAAGTAGCGATATGTAAGTAGTGATGACCAAGTAGCGAGTTGAAATATATAAGTAACGATGTGCAAGTAGCGAATAGCCATGTGCAAGTAGCGATGAGAAAGTAGTGAGTAGCTATGTGCTCGTAGCGATGAGCAAATAGCGATTAGTGATGTTCAAGTAGATAGTAGCGATGTTCAAGTACCGAGTAGTTATGAGCAAGTAGATAGTAGCGATGTGCAAGTAGTAAGCTGAGAAGTATGATATATCTACACAGTTGACGTGGGATCCATGGTTTACGAGTTCCATGGATGTAGGGATCCAGCGTTGAATGGATCCAGGGTTGTATGGAGCCAAGGTTATTGAGATCTACTACTGTAGGATCCTTGGTTGCAAGAATCCAGTGTTGCAGGAGTTCAGGGTTACAATAATCCATCGCTGCAGGAATCCAGGGCTGCATAAATCAAGAGCTGGAGATATCCAGGGCTGCAGGAAATAAGGGCTGCAGGGATCCAGGGCTGCATGAATTCAGATCTGTAAGAATCCAGGGCTGCAAGGATCCAGGGCTACAGGAATTCAGGTCTGCAGGGATGAAAGATTTCAGCGTTGCAGCTATCCATGGTTACAAAGATTCAGGGATATTGCCCGCGGATAAAGTAATAAAACCATTGCATCGTTGAAGACTCATTGGTAAGGTTGTGTTGTTCCTAGTACTGTCAACCTCATCATGTCAGATATGCGTCAGAAGCAAACACTACGACAGCACACCTATGCCTTTGCGAAGTTTTCTGTAGTGCTGACCCCATGCACCGATTTGATTGTATAAAGACATGGGAAGATACAATAATATACTGATACAATAATATGGTGATACAATAATATACTGATACAATAATATGGTGATACAATAATATGGTGATACAATAATATGGTGATACAATAATATGGTGATACAATAATATACTGATACAATAATATGGTGATACAATAATATGGTGATACAATAATATACTGATACAATAATATGGTGATACAATAATATGGTGATACAATAATATACTGATACAATAATATACTGATACAATAATATGGTGATACAATAATATGGTGATACAATAATATACTGATACAATAATATGGTGATACAATAATATGGTGATACAATAATATGGTGATACAATAATATGGTGATACAATAATATGGTGATACAATAATATGGTGATACAATAATATGGTGATAACATTAATTATTATTTTGATAAGGTGAAATGATGTGTGATATTCTTTTTGCAGTTCTTGATATCACTCTACAATCCTCTGGCATGGGCTGTTGATGTCACGGTCCGGTTCCCAGTCCAACACGAGAATGTGACAGTTCATGCTGCTATGAAGAGTCGTGTGCCTGTACAGGTGAAGTGAAGAGATGGATGGAGCAGTTCTTGAAGAGGGACAGGGCCCGGGAGAGTGGGCCATGTTGGTTGGATGGAGTGGGTATAAGCAGGTCATTTGTAAGATAAATTTGAAGCGGTAGAGAGGTTGGTGCTATTTGATTGAGAAATTATGTGAAAGAGATAAGGAAGAGGAGTTAAGGAAGAGTGTGTTAGGATGGAATAGAGGAGTGCTGATATGAATGACAGAAAAAGCATTAAGGAAGAGGTATGAGTGTTGGATGGATTTGTTGTCTAGTAATTGTTTCATTGTGTAAGCGAATGAGTGATAATGAGGTAATTAGATAGAGGGAGAGTGTAAATGAGGGAGGGTAAGAACTAAGGATTGAGGTGGTCAGCAAATTGGTCTAGGAATTAATGTGTGAGTGAGGGGACGTCTGGGAGGGTGAACAAGGCAGTGTATCTGATTTACTGAGTGAGTGAGTGGATGTGTCACCGAAAGTGTGAGTAAAAACGATATTGTGAATGCAATAAAATTTAGCAGCTCCAGCTGGCTGAACTACCGTAGCAGATGGAGCAAGGGGTCTGCACTAACTATATCTCACTTTCAATAAATTAACTATGACACTAATTGAAATGAAAACTCAACAATGAAACTGTATTTCTTCACGTTCACAACTTTCTTTCCAATCTTCACTTTAAACAAAACCTGTCTGGCTATACGAAATAGGAATTAAACTAAACGAAAAGACATTTTATTACGAACTTTAATTTGATAGACTAACCGTAGTTTGATAGGCGAACTGTGACTTGATAAACGAACAATTACTTGATAGTCGAACTGTAACTTGATATACGAATCGTTATGTTGATTGCCACATGATGGAAGATTCGTGTCTGTTCTTCAACCAAGGTGATTTCGTCTGTGGTCCTATTCTCCTCGTCAACGATGGCTTGTAGTGATTGTTGAAGCACTGGATTGCTGTGCTAGTCAAATATCTCCATAGACGATGGATTTTATAGATACTTCAGTTAAGACGCTGGATTCTCATCAGCAATGCAAATAAATAATATCTAAGATGACTATCCGTTTCATGTTCCTCGTAACGCACTACGATATCTAGTTCAACCCCTTGCTATTGCATAACATCAATTTCGTTACTATATTCCTCTCCCTGATAAGCTGCTGAATACCTGGACTAATATTGTGAAAGATTGTCTGTTGAATCCTATCTCTGGGCTCCAAAATTATATCTGCTTTCTCTTCACCGTTATCAAGACGGTCCTGTTCTCCTAGTTGCTCGCTGCCGACTGATGTCGACTTGGTTCTCCGATCTTTGCCGCTCTAGAATCTGACGGCTTGTTCCTCCGCTATTTCGCACCCAAAAAGATTTTGACTTGTCTCTCCGATCTTCGCTCTGCAAACCCACGATTTGTTCCTCAGTGCTTTGGTTTGCAATCTCTAAATGATTTGCCCCTACTCCCCCCCCCCCCTTTCTAGCTAGCTATATCCGCCGCTTTTTTCAGATCTCGAATCTAGGTTTTCTCCTCGAGATTTCATAAAAACCAGTTAATAGCATTCGTCACTCCCGATCATGCTGTAACAAGCGTCTAGGCGTTATGCAAGATTACGTAGTTTTTAATATCTTCGTGGCTTGGAAACCAACGTTATGCATTCCAAACATTCCCATGTCCAGATTTGAGTACATCTGTACTGGCTAGCTTTGTTATGTTTAATTCTATAAGAAACAACTGAATGGCTTCTGACTAGCAAAGCACTCGCCCTTTCTAACTTTAATAAAACATGTATAAAATAGTATCCCTAATAAATATACACAGCTAAGATCTGTTACAAAAGTGTAGAAAATAATGTCAGTAAATTGTACTTGTTATTGTTGTCGTAACTACTACTATCAGTATCACCACCTTCACCGCATCATCACCATACCCATCACAACCACCATCACCATCAGCACCATCCCCATCATCACAACAACAATAACCACCACTATCATCATCCCCACCACCATCATCATCCCCACCACCATAATCATCACCAGTACAGCGACTATCTCCATTTTAAAAAAAGCAACCACCATTACCACCACCACCACTCCACAAAGCTACATTGTTATCATAAACATCCACAACCCGAGACATCCACATCACCAGATATCCAAAGCACCGGCTATCCAGAGCACCAGACATGCCCACCACCAGGCATCCACAGCACCATCACCAAATAAGTCATGCCTGAGGCTGACTTTATCAGGCCCTTTACGTCGCCATGCGTTCTGATCACGAAGGACCTCAATATCCATGGTCAGCACCTATATAGTCGGAGATTTCTAATTCTTGCTGGACTATCGAGCCTGCCCTTGGACACCTTATCATGGAACACATGCTACTCTGGCAAGTCGGTGGAGATTGTTGCGAAGGGACCAGGTGCAACATATTGATCAAGATCGCCTTTCTTCCACGAGCGCTCATTGTTACAGGCTGTGCTGCACGGCTAGCAAGGAGAGGTTGGAACCATCGACGTGACCCCTTTAGTTGGGCGTCTGCTGTGAAGCTTGTTATGGCACCACAGCCAGAAGAACCCAGGTACATCTTCTTTAGCACATCTTGCACGCCTCGGGATACAAGAAGAGTCACTGTAACCCAAAATGAAGAAACTTCACCAGGAGTGAAGACCTCATAATGGAGAACTTCAAACAACAGTATCATCAACAACATTATCATTATCAACAACAACAGCCAGGGGGGGGGGGCGGGGGGGGGGTACAGTTTATGAGAACTATACGATGAACGTGGCTGCTTTAGTCTGGATCTTATTGTGGAGGAAATAATAGGTCCATTGCACCTCCATGCGTGTCGTAAAATGTAATAAATGAAAGTTGTGCAGGGTTCTAACAAAAGCATTGAGTAAAATAAATTGCTACAGAAGTCACCATTGCAAAATATCACAAAATACTTTGACGCAGGCTTCCTTCAATGAAGCCCACTGTAGTGGTGGCTTTATACTCCAGCTGGAGTGAATAAGAGACAAGAAGAAGGCTGGTTGCCAATTATTGATACAAGTACTAGTAGATTAGCTTGTCAAACTTCTATTACCCGATCTTCAAAGTTTTTAAGGCATGCTCTCATGACACTTTTCTGTTCCTGCAGCTGGTTTCCGTTCCAGAGGGTATCTTATGGATCCCAGAAAGGGAATCCATCACTAAGACTGAGGCTGTCTTCAGGACTAATATCCCACCAATGTCCGTCACATCCTACATGATCAAATCTGAGCCAGGTTACATGTTTATTTTATTAGAAGAGTGTGTGCTTGCGTAGAAAAGAAGGATTTATATTTTATTTTATTTTTTTAATTTGCGTTCGCCTTATTTCTCTAATCCCCAAGGCGGTGTGCGTTGCACTGTGGTTTTTATTTTGCGCCTGTCGACCCAGTGCGTCCGACTTCAGTATGCATTTTATGTAAGGGTCTGCTTCCTCCTGCATTTTCTAAGGGTTTGCTTCCCCGGGGTAACGGCCGGGGCTGTGATGGGGATCGAACCCAGCACCTACGGGTTGTGAGCCGTGCCACTTAACCACTAGGCCACGCCGTCCCCGAGGGATTGATATGGTATGATAAGATCACTTAAGTTTTACATGTTAAAAAGAGACGGACAGATAACAGTGGACCAGGAGGCGATCAAAGACGCTAACAATGGATACGACACTTACTTGATCACGTTATGCCCTGTTCCTCAGCATTGGCTCCTCTGCTGTGTGTCCCAACTTCGTCTACAATTATTTCTATTATGGGCTAAGGAGGTCCAGTGAGTAACAAGTTTTCCTTCTGACGTCTCGTGGATGTGGTAGTACAGTTCAGGAGAATAGCAGTCTTGAACATTGATTACAAAGCCGTTCCAGTCGCACAGACTGACTACTAATTCTAAGCATGCAGAAAAGAAGTATGAGATTACCCTGGTGGACCCGTTGTTGTATTGGAACCACAATTGAACGTTGGAAGGGGGTGTTGCAATTGATATAGCAAACGATGTGGCCAGGAAGAATACCTTGTTTTATTAGTGAAGGCCAAATTGTGGTTCTGCAGAAATAATGGTCATTTGATAGTCAATGACGGAGAACAGAATGCGGAACGACGACATTTCCAGGCAGAACATAAGACGGTTTGGTCATCTCATGAGAATGTGCCCTCATCAACTTCCACTGATAACTTACAACTCTGGTAGATCTGGCTACAGGGCAAGGGGCGGCTGCGAGGCAGGTGCATAGATGACAGAGTGATTGTGCAGCGACACGGGTTCACATTGACTGACACAATGCACTTGGCGCAGGATAGACGACTTAAGCTCCCCACAACGCTCAACGGCACAAGTGGAAATAAAAATAACTAATGACGTAAAACATAATACTTGTTCTCGAACTGCCATGACAAAACGAAAGCAGGTTTAGATATGGTTCAATGTACAGTACGTGCACCCAAAGCCAGCTTTGCTCAATTGGTTACACTCTACCGAGGCTAGGACACACGTTATAACATGATCTCATAGCGTCAACAGTCCAAGAGGTAGCGGTCAATTGGTCATCCAGTTTGATAAACATTAAGACAAGTCCAACATGGGATCAATCACCAGAAACTACTACAATATTATACCACAATATTATACCACAATATTTTACCACAATATTCTACCACAATATTATACCACAATACTATACTACAATATTATATCACAATATCATACCACAATATTAAACCACAATATTATACCACAATATTAAACCACAATATTATACCACAATATTAAACCACAATATTATATCACAATATTAAACCACAATACTCTACCACAATATTATACCACAACATTATATCACAATATTATACCACAATTTGCAGGTGAAGTCAAACCGAAGTTTCTGCCAGTCTTGGAAGCAGACATCGTCATAGAAAATGAGGTAAGATTTTTACCTGTATTTGTCTATGACAATCAGGTGCAGAAAATCATCGAGCTGCTCAAAGAGAAATGGAAAGAAGAATCTTGACAGTCCTCTACGGAACCGAATTCACAAAACAGAAACCAGACGTATAACCACTTCCAATGACGTCGTCGATACTGCATTGATAGGAAAATGTGCGCATGCCGTACAACAGATATTCCTGACAAGTGATGCATATGCCTTACAACAGACAGGCCTGGCAGTTGATGAGTATGCCTTACAACAAATGGATGCGATAAGTGACGCTTTGGTAGTCTTACAACTTGATGGACCCACTCGGTTGCCCAGCAATGAGATAAAGAGTTGGTCTGGGTAAAGCCCTTGGTCCAAAATGGTTCTCTAAGTAAAATGACCGACTTTGAGATTCAGCACCATGAAGCTGCCTACCTGACATCAGACACTAGCTATGCATAATTCAGCCCCAATATGTAGCAAGCTACCTGATATCAGACACTAGCTATGCATAATTCAGCCCCAATTTGTAGTTGGCTACCTGATATCAGACACTAGCTATGCATAATTCAGCACCAATATGTAGCTGGCTACCTGATATCAGACACTAGCTATGCATAATTCAGCACCAATATGTAGCTGGCTACCTGATATCAGACACTAACTACGCATAATTCAGTACCAACATGTAGCAGGCTACCTGACATCAGACACTATCTATGCATAACTCAGTATCAACATGTAGCAGGCTACCTGATATCAGACACTAGCTATGCATAATTCAGCACCAATATGTAGCTGGCTACCTGATATCAGACACTAGCTATGCATAATTCAGTACCAACATGTAGCAGGCTACCTGACATCAGACACTAACTATGCATAACTCAATACCAACATGTAGCAGGCTACCTGACATCAGACACTAGCTATGCATAATTCAGTACAAACATGTAGCAGGCTACCTGACATCAGACACTATCTATGCATAACTCAGCACCAACATGTAGCAGGCTACCTTACATCAGACACTAGCTATGCATAATTCAGCACAAATATTACAGTTTACAGATGTATGAATCTGTGGGAAAGTATATTCTTTTTATTTGTGTAATCCTGTTCTGATATTCTAATACAAATCTCATCTACTTTATCTCATTTCTTTCAATTGCTATCTTATTTATCCTCTTATATAAATATATTTATTTTATTTTCAACCAACATGTAGCAGGCTACCTTACATCAGACACTAGCTATGCATAATTCAGCACCAATATTACAGTTTACAGATGTATGAATCTGTGGGAAAGTATATTCTTTTTATTTGTGTAATCCTGTTCTGATATTCTAATACAAATCTCATCTACTTTATCTCATTTCTTTCAATTGCTATCTTATTTATCCTCTTATATAAATATATTTATTTTATTTTCCTGTCGCGATTTACTTTCCATCCAATCTGTTATAATGATATGTTATATTTCCATCCAATCTGTAATTATCATATGTTATATTTCCATCCAATCTTGCCCCTGAACTTCTCAAATGTTACCTAGACGTAGATGCATCATGGTTGTCCTATCTAACGTGTCTTTCACTAAAACTAAAACCTTTAAGGATCTCACAGCACAAAAGAAATCATTTCTCAAAACTAGAGCTTCGTGGTTCGTCCTCCCATAATTGCAATCTCCGAATATAACCTTCACTCCTCCTACCCTCTTACCTCCATGCAACTCCCTGACTCTTGCTTAGCCCATTCCTTCACCAAAAGCTCCTTCCTCCTGCTTCTCTCTCAATCTCTAGCTCCTGCTATCATTTCCAATCCATCTTTCTTCCATTCACCGACCTCCTTCTACCATCTCCACTACTTGCTCCTCCTGTGAACGGTCCTTCTAAGGAAAACAGTACCTCTGACTAGCACAGAAATGACGCCTAATCCAAACATCTGACACTTATCAGACAAAAACTGTATCATAACATCAGCTAAACAATACAAGTCCAGCTCGTTTATCTTTGAATGAACAAATGATTGCACTACATGAGCATTACACCTTTCCTGCTTTCACTGAGACACATTAGCTTATGATGTTCTCCAAGTCTTGTTGTTTGTTTTTTAATGTGCTAACCATCTACACTCAGCAGAGCAAGATCACAGCTGGAGTCCCTCACATACGAAGTTTTTAGGCTTGACTTGCTGAATGATCTCTCACAGCTGGAGTCCCTCAAATACGAAGTTTTTAGGCTTGACTTGCTGAATGATCTCTCACAGCTGGCGAAGGTTGCCATTATCTGAATAGCAATCCAAAGATTAAGGAAATGCTATCGGAATATGTTAACGTTGGCTAGAGTTGATGACAACATTCAGCAATTATACATTTAAAAAAATTTAGCTGCAGTCCATCAAAGCTGTACAATTCGCGCATCAACATCCGAGCTGTGTAGTTGGTGCAAACTTTCGTACTTCATCTTTAGGTCGGCACAGGCCCTCGACATCGACAAGCAAGCGAAGATCGACGTCAGTGTTACGCAAATAAGCGAACCTTTCGTTCATCCATTTCTTTGTGAAGTCAGTCGAGTGCTCCCTTAATGACTCTTTCCATTTCTCAGTGAAGAGAGTCGAGTGCTCCCTTTATGATTCTTTCCATTTCTCAGTGAAGAGAGTCGAGTGCTCCCTTTATGATTCTTTCCATTTCTCAGTGAAGAGAGTCGAGTGCTCCCTTTATGACTCTTTCCATTTCCCCGTAAAGTCTTTCGAGGTCATAATGGCCAATAATGTCTTTAAACCTCCATATTTCATTGGCTACTGTTGTTTTCTCTGGCTTTGAATTTCCCCTTCCATTGTCGACAAAGGCCGTGTCTTTCCTCTAGTGACTAACCGACTAACCCTTCTTTCTTATGATCAAAATCATACCGGGAGGTTTCCAAATTCAGGACAGTATCGTGGAAGTTCATGTTTGAACTCTGCAGTTTCTTTTGAAAACCGTCCATGCGAATGAGTGCTTCCCTCTAAACTCCTAGCAAAGTCATCAAATCGTAACTCTACATGTTTTTAATGTTCTGGAGAACTTCAAGTATCTTCACAAGCCACTTGTTGACGAGGCTCACCACGTATGTGTGCGGACATCCCACTTGTGTTGTCAAAGATCTAAGATGACTCTTCACGTGAGTCAGGTAGTCTTTCATAACAGTGTCAAAGATGTTCAGATGTGCCAGTAACTCGAGGAAATGTAACACATTGGAGTCATTGTCGATCTGAAATACAGAACATTAGAGTCATTGTCTATTTTCTTGTTCTTCTTCTTCTTCTTCGTACGCTGTCAGACGTCAACCTGTATTTTTTCGAAAAAAGCAGTGGTCATCCTGAGGCTGTCGACATAGAGCTTGTCTAGTGTTGCCAATGGTGATGGCCACATCTGCTTTCTCTGATCCTCGTATGTCGGGCAGTTTTTCAGCAAATGTTCAGCGGTCATTTTCCCGGTGCCGCACGTGCATTCGTCAGTGCCACCTATCTTCAGTTTATTGAATAGGTGGTACCTCAGTCTATAGTGGCCTATGCTAAGTCTTCTTCTTCTTCTTCATCGTACGCAGTCAGACAGTAACCATTAGTTTTTCGAAAAAAGCGGCGGTTATCCTGAGGCTGTCGACACTGCCATAGAGCTTGTCTTGTGGTACCACTGGTGATGGCCACATCTGCTCTCTCTGATCCTCGTATGTCGGGCAGTTCTGCAGCAGATGCTCAGCGGTCATTTTCTCGGTACCACACGGGCATTCGTCAGTACCACCTATCTTCAATTTGTTGAATAGGTGGTACCTCAGTCTATTGTGGCCAGTGCGAAGTCTGAAGACAACGACCTGCTCTCTTCTGTTCAACTGGTAATAGGCATCGCTTTTGGTGTAGCCGGTATGTTCAGTTTCCCATTTGGTCATGTATCTGGCTTTAATAAGCCGTTTTGACTCTTCGTACTAGTATATGTTTGTGGTAGTCTTGCACCTTCTTTTGCCAGTCTGTCTGCCTCCTCGTTACCTTGGATGTTGCAGTGTGATGGGACCCACTGTACCACTACCCTTTTTGGTGCGGACTGCTGACATAGTTGACAGAGTGCTGATCTTAAGTCATTAAGCTCAGTGTTTTTCTGGCTTTGTAGCGCTGTGACTACGGCCAGAGCATCTGTAAGCAGGACTATATGGCTTTCATTTTCTTTATGTGTCACCATTTCTTTCACTGCCGCCCTCAGTGCCTCTGCCTCCGCTCTGAAATTGCTTGTGTACTTACCAGTAGCGAATGACAGTGTTATTTTTCTGCCATTTGGTAGGTTCAGGAATGCTCCTGCCCCTCCGTTCTGTGTAGTGTTTGTTACAGAACCGTCGGTGTATGCATGGGTCCAGTCCATGCTTGGGTAGTTTTTTGATATAAAGCTTAGGGTAGTATCTCTCCTTTCTTTTTCAGTCTGGCAGTTTTTGTTTCCCTGGTATATTTTCTACCACCTCTGGAAATATATCCTGCCTCCAGGTAGGTTTTCGTACAGCAGTGATGGGCTTTGGTGTTGTTAGTGCGTTTATGGGATCTTCGTGCATCTTTGCTTTGGCTATTTCTGCAAAGTTTCTCCGCTTTAGTTTCCCATTTCCCAAATTGTTTAGTCTCTGGTGCATTGGGTGGTCAGTCAGTCTTTGGAGTTTCTCTGACTGCAGCTGGGCTCTGCAGTCTCTTCTATCGGTCATGGGTTGCAGCTTTGTAATCTTTTCAAGTTCTACAATTGGCGTTGACTTCATGCCTCCTGTTATAACTCTCATGGCTTGGTTTTGAAGTTTGTTAACTTTATCGAAGTTCGCCTTTGCTGCTGTTGTCCATGCCGCAATGCCATACTCGAGAACTGGTCTCACTCTTCCAGTGTACAGTTTCTTTAGCATACTTTCGTCTGCTCCCCAGCTTGTGCCAGTAGGTTTCCTCATTATTGCCATTCTTTCTCTGGCTCGCATTCGGTTTCTCTCGATCTGACTTTTCCATGTCATGCGCCGATAAAATGTGACTCACAGATAGTTTCGCTTGTCGTTTGGCTGCAGGAATTTGCCATTTAGACTTAATTTGGTGTTTTGGGGTTTGATTGAAAGCGAGAATATTGTACATGTGATTTTCTCCTCGTTTATTTTGACCAGCCATGAGTTCGCCCACTCTTCCAGCGATTTTAGGGCCTGCTGCATCCGATTAATTGCTATGGTGAGGTTCTTTTCAGAGGTCCACATAGCCAGATCGTCTGCAAACATGGAGCTGTGGACACTTTTTTGGCATATTCTCTGTGATGTTGTTTATATACACCAGGAAAAGTGTGAGTGACAGTACTCTCTCTTGGGGTACTCCCTGCTCAAGTGTCACCGTTTTGCTCATCTGCCCTTGTACTTGAACTCTGGCTGTTCTGTTTTTGAGGTAGTGGCTGATCCATCTGTACATTTTCCCACAAATTTCACTTCTTCGTAGCTTGACTTTAAGTCCCTCTTTCCAGACCTTGTCAAATGCCTTCTCTAAATCCACCCAAACCACTACTGTGTGTTTTTTCTCCTGGTAAGCATCCTCTATTTCCTGGGCTACGAGAGTGATCTGGTCCTCAGTGGATTTGTGCTGTCTAAAGCCTGCTTGCTGTGGAATTAGTATGCATCAGTCTGGTGTTTATGATACGCTCCATCAGTTTACCTACACAGCTCAGTAGACTGATAGGCCTGTATCCAATAGCATATGTTTTATCTTTTTCTTTCTTTGGTACTGGTATAAGTACAGCATCTTTCCATGCCTGCGGTACAATTCCGCTTTTCCAGCTTTGGTTCAGGACCGAAGGTAACTTTCTGTTTGCTGTTTGGCCCAACCCCATCAGCATTTCGTTTGTTACGCCATCTTTTCTGGACGATTTCTTTTTCTTTAAAGTTCTCATGGCCTCTTCCATTTCATTCATTGTTAGTTTTGCCATCATGTGCTCCTCTGGTGCCATATTGATGTTTTCGTGCCCCTTTTGCTCTTCACTAATATCTGTATGCCTATCTGCAGAGACCTCAATGTGGTTTGCTCTGGCATAATGTTCAATAAAGGCGTTTGCTGCTTTTTTTCCAGTGAGCATGTTGTCGCCCTGCTTGATTGTAATTTGTTTGTTTGATGGAGTTTCGTCATTCATGGCTCTGACTAGCTTCCATAGTTTGTTCCCTTCTTTGTCTAAATTGAGGCTTTCTATTTTGTTTTTCCAACTTTCTCTTTGGTTTAGAGTGTATTTGTATTTCACCGCGATGGCTTTGAGGGTGATATTTTCCTCCATAGATTGTTCTCTCTCTGCCATGTTCCTAGCATTTGAGATTTCGTCTTCCCCTTTCTGCAATTCATCCTTCCAATAAGGCTTGTAGTTTTTCCTTGCATCTCTCGGGATGGTTTCAGTGGCTGCTTGCACTATTGCTTTGCTTAGGCTTTCCACCATGGGTTTCATATTGTTATTCCGTGTGTTGATGATTTCACACAGCCCATCTGTCAGAATTGCAAATCTGTCCCAGTCGGCTCGTGGGAGCGGTTTTATTTCCTGTGGGCCTACTTCCATGTCACCTTCTAGCCTAATTGGCCTGTGGTCGTTACCTGCCAATTGGTTTAGCACCTTGCGGTCTATTTTGTGGTGAATATCCACCGTGGAAAAGGCCAAGTCTGGAGTAAAGGTGGTATGCCATGTTCTAGAATAGAAGCTAGGACTATCCTCCGGCCTATTGATAAGGGAGAGATTTGTGTCTATCTCCCAATCCCCCAATTCGTCACCTCTTCTGTCTGTGTCCGAGTATCCCCATCTCTCCGAGTGGCTGTTGAAGTCCCCAACTACTAGGCAGCTGGAGTCCTTGATTTCCATACTCGAGAGCGACAGGTCTTTGTTTGGTGGGCCGTACAGGTTGAAGATGCGGATCTTCGTTTCTTGTGTCATTATGTCGACTCCTACAATTTCTGCATGTCCAGGGTGATTGACAGCTACCGCGCTACTCGGTATGCAGTTACGGGTCAGTATCAGAACCCCTCCTTTGTGACCTCTATCAAGACGGAAGGTCTGGTATCCTCTGATTGAGAATTTGTGGTTGTTGTTGAGGTGCGTTTCTTGGATACATGCCACGTCAATCTTACCTTCATGCAGGTGATGTGTTAGGGAAAGCTTTTTTGTTAATGACTCTCTCCGCATTCCACTGTAGTATTCTGAGGGACTTGTGTTTTTGGTCAATAGTTTTTGCCCCATCACCTTGTGCCTTGACAGCACATGGGTGGGTGACCACCAGTAGCATTGGGTGGGCCCCTTCGAGGCGTGAGGCCCGGCACTCTCGCTGCCTGGCGGAACTCCACAAGATGAGCGCCACACTTTTTTCTGATAGGTTGTACCGTCATCATACAGCGATATACGTTGCACTGTTTCTTTAAGCCTGTGGCCCAGTGAATCCGATTTCAACAGGCGTTTCTGTAGGGATGCCCTCCTTAGCCTTTGGCTGTCCCCAGCCTATCTGCAAAGCAGCAGTTGTTTGTGGTCAGAGTTGTCTCTCAAAGAGAAGTTGTCTTGCATGACTATCGAGTCTTCACCACTCGTGTCTATCTGGTGTGGTGATGATATGATATGATATGATGGACTATGTACTAGTTTGTACTATCCCGGAAGAGAGGCAGTCCAGTGTGTCTGTATCCCAGGATCGTCACGTCCTGCCAGAAACGTAGCATATGCATGTGAGTGAGATATCTCTTTGCTCCCTTTATTTTCTCTGCTCATCTGCAGTGATGGCACGCCTAGCATTCCCCGCCACCTGTGAGGTTGTCACAATAAGGCAGAGGTGCAATGTCCACTGGCCTGCATCTCTTCTGCGTCCATTGGGATGACTGATAGCAGACAGAGGTAAATAGCGAGGCAGGAGTGCATTTGACCAGGGGACAAGCCTGGTAATGGCACGGAGATGGTGTTCGCCTGGTGTGCAGACATATCTCATGATCAAGGGTTGAGTCTCAACAGTTCGCAGTGAGGTGGCTGCTCTACTGCTTACGACACCCGACCGAGAACTAAGTCTTCTACTAGTGGTTTCACACCTCATCGCCGTATGGGGTGAATATCGAGCAGCTTGTCTATTTGGAATGTAACACATTGGAGTCATTGTCTATTTGAAATGAATTTCTGTGTCCTCGCTAAACCAGGTGTTGAGGCACAAACACATAGTATACAGTCAACAATTCTTGCCAAGATATCACACAACGTCTGATTTTCCTTCTCAATCCGTGTAATTATCTCTTGTGTTTTCATTTATATTTATGTCCTTGCCTTTCCCCAGCGTTAAGCACTTCCTATGTTAATGTCCTTACCTTTTCACAGAGTAAAGCACTCCACATATTTATGTCCATGCCTTTCCACAGCGTAAAGCACTCCCTATGTTTCTTTGCATTTTGATAAACACTAATACATTCAGGTACTTTTCACTGGTTGAATGGACTTTCTTACTTGAATGAAAATTGATGGTTTACCTAGCGATAGAAAAGAAACCAGATACACAAGGCTGACTGTTTTGTAACGAAATAGATGAACTATGATCAAGTAACCTGCTCTCAATGACCACTTCCAAAATGTCCTCTTGCTCCAAGATTTGTTCGTTGAGCGATTATTTATTAGTAGGCTAAACTCATAGCTGGCCTTTAAACCCATCTATATTATTTCTGTTCTCAATGAGGAAGAATTCCTTTTCGATCATTACAACAATTCCAATGACGTGCTGTTCAGTCGCCTCTAATGTAACAGGCGCAGACTCTTCCATACCATCCAATGGACTGCCAAGCAACATCACCACCACCATTGTCTGTCCTTCCTGCCATGTCCTAGTCCTCTCTGCAAGCGTATAACGTAATCCCATCAGCCTGTGACACATCTGTACTTGATTCACTTCCGAAATCTAAACAGTAGGAACTACCTAAACCTAAACTGAAACAATCCGAGTATCCCTTATCTGACCTGATTAGAAACTGTAGAGTGGAGTCCCCCTTAAGTGGAGTCCATGGCACATACTATACCTGCCACACTGTAGATACGCCACTACTGCTGCTAACATCACATCTACCTGCTCTTACAATCTACATGCAGGCATTGCTCCACCCATAAATATACCCCCCTCCTATCATCTACACGCCGTGCTCCACCCAAAAATAGACATTATCTTACCATATGTACTGTTTCCTTCTCCCTAAAAATATCTCATTTATACCATCTCCAATGCTCTCTTCTCCTCCACTCCCCCCTCCTCCAGTAAATCTACCTCTTTCTACCATCCTCACTCCTTCTACGTGCCATCATTTCTATCCTTATCTCCTGCCTCCTCTTGCACATCTCTCCCTTGTTACCCCTCTATTCCTACTTCATGCCACCCCTCACTTCTACCCCTACTACCTCCACTTCTACCCATGCAGCTACCTCCACTTCTACCCCTACTACCTCCACTTCTACCCATGCAGCTACCTCCACTTCTACCCCTACTACCTCCACTTCTACCCATGCAGCTACCTCCACTTCTACCCCTACTACCTCCACTTCTAACCCTACTACCTCAACTTCTACCTCTACTACCTCCAATTCTACCCATGCAGCTACCTCAACTTCTACCCCTACTACCTCCACTTCTAACCCCACTACCTCAACTTCTACCTCTACTACCTCCAATTCTACCCATGCAGCTACCTCAACTTCTACCCCTACTACCTCCACTTCTACCCATGCAGCTACCTCCACTTCTACCCCTACTACCTCCACTTCTACCCATGCAGCTACCTCCACTTCTACCCCTACTACCTCCACTTCTACCCATGCAGCTACCTCCACTTCTACCCATGCAGCTACCTCCACTTCTACCCCTACTACCTCCACTTCTACCCCTACTACCTCCACTTCTACCTCTACTACCTCCACTTCTACCCCTACTACCTCCACTTCTACCCCTACTACCTCCACTTCTACCCCTACTACCTCCACTTCTACCCACGCAGCTACCTCCCCTTCTACCCCTACTACCTCCACTTCTACCCCTACTACCTCCACTTCTACCCCTACTACCTCCACTTCTACCCCTACTACCTCCAATTCTACCCCTACTACCTCAACTTCTACCCCTACTACCTCAACTTCTACCTCTACTACCTCCACTTCTACCCCTACTACCTCCACTTCTACCTCTATTACCTCCACTTCTACCCCTACTACCTCCACTTCTACCCCTACTACCTCCACTTCTACCTCTACTACCTCAACTTCTACCCCTACTACCTCAACTTCTACCTCTACTACCTCCACTTCTACCTCTACTACCTCCACTTCTACCCCTACTACCTCCACTTCTACCCCTACTACCTCAACTTCTACCTCTACTACCTCCACTTCTACCTCTACTACCTCCACTTCTACCCCTACTACCTCCACTTCTACCCCTACTACCTCAACTTCTACCCCTACTACCTCCACTTCTACCCCTACTACCTCCACTTCTACCCCTACTACCTCCACTTCTACCCCTACTACCTCCACTTCTACCCCTACTACCTCAACTTCTACCCCTACTACCTCCACTTCTACCCCTACTACCTCAACTTCTACCCCTACTACCTCCACTTCTACCTCTACTACCTCAACTTCTACCCCTACTACCTCAACTTCTACCTCTACTACCTCAACTTCTACCTCTACTACCTCAACTTCTACCCCTGCAGCTACCTCTAGCAACATTTCACTATTTCAAACCAAAAGATTACTCACACCAACAACAGCACCCCGATCATTACAATTCAATAGTTAATCAAATTACAACTTTTTACTTTATCAATCCATCAATCTATCAATTCATCAATCTATCAATCCAATGACCATATTGAGATCTGCAGAGATTAAACATATTTGTTCTTACTGCCCCTAACAAACAGCATCTGGTCTTAACATTTCATGCTGTTTCTGGACATTTGATGTCTGTACACAACAAGCACAGCATGATCAGTCAGTACGTCCACCAAGACTTTGCTTACTATAAGGATAGAGATTTTGGTGAGAAACAATCTGGGATGTATCTCTTTGTGCCAGAATTGAAGGAACCGACGAGAGTTCAATCAAACAAAGTAACGACAAAAGTCATCAAGGTATTTATTATAATTATTTTCGCTGATCATCATCATCAATGTCTTTATCATAAAACCCCCATCATCATCACCACCGCACCAGTAACATAACTACCATTTTCACAATAATCATCACCATTAATAACACCACCTTCACCATTATCATCAGCACCATCACTTATAATCTCCATAGCAATCATCCCAATTACCCTGACCACCACCATCTCCTTCATCATCCTCTCTTTCATCACCATCATTACCATCACCTACTACCACCACCCAAAATCACTACCATCACCCATCGCCACCACCAGCAACACCATAACCACCACCTTCATCACCATTACCCCCATCACCATAATCGCCACTACCACCACCATCATCACCATTACAATAATTAACACCATGATCCCAACAACCGTTTATACCACTACCATGTTCACTACCAACAAAATATAACCACCACCATCAAGACCACATCGCTATTACTATCATCACCACCACTATTCAAATAATCATCACCACAATTACTACTGTCATGATCACCACCCCTACTACCATCATCGTCAACATCAGAACCACTGCCACCATCAATACCACTACCATGACCAATCACCATAACCCCCATCAACCTCACCATCACACAAGGTCTATGCCATCATATCCTGAGTCGGCTCACCATCACACAAGGTCTCTGTCATCATATCCTGAGTCGGCTCACCATCACACAAGGTCTCTGTCATCATATCCTGAGTCGGCTCACCATCACACAAGGTCTCTGCCATCATATCCTGAGTCGGGACCAGAGACAATGTCATTGAATACATTACAAGCCATGTTCATCTTTAGCTTTAAATGCAAACAGTATTAAGGGAAGACATAATGTTCAGTAATTAAAAAGTATTGCCCAGTTGTTTCGCCAATTGTGATTAAGTATCAATAATATCAGGCATGTTGATGATACAGTGTTAATGGCAGAAGATCCAGTACACCTAATGGATAAGAAAAACAACAAGAGCCAGCAATGTTGGCTGGAAATCAAAATAAAAAAGACTAAAGTTATGGTATGAACCAAAAGGAAAGAGAGTCGACAAGTTGACATCCACATAAATGGAGAAATTCTTGAACACATGTCAAGCTTCTTATATCTCGGCTGGCTAATAATGGTGGATGAAAATGTGAAAGGGAGATCATTTAGAGCATTGGAATGGCAAAGATGACATTTAACAGCAGGAGACATATACTTCTGTCCAAGCAGATATCTCAAAATTTTACATTGAGAACACTACAGACTATGTGCATTCAGTTGATTTGTATGGAGTTTAAGCCTGGACACTGACCAAGAAAATGGAGAAGAGTCTTTAAGTCTTTTAAATGTGGGTGTTCAGAAGACTTGAGCAAATTTCTAAGAAAGATTGACAAACAAATGGTGAAAATACGTTTTTGAAGAAGGTAAAAATAACGCAGAAAAGTAGACACATGTTGGTCTTTTCAACAGACATGACAGTCTGCTGAAAGTTATTCTGGAGGGCAGAGTGGAGGGCAAGAGAGCCAGAGGACGGCTGAGATATAGATGGACAGATAACATGAGGATGTGATCAGGACACAGTTTGTCTGAGGTACAGATGGACAGACAACATCAGGGAAGGGAATACTTCGAATGCTTTGGTCGGACTTTCTTGCTGTCCGTAGCAACATCCTAGACGCCTCTGATAGAATGCTCACGACCCACTGGACTTCCGTGACCGAAGAGAAGGTCCGCTCAAAACGAAGTTGGAACTCTCAGCAGTGCAGTTGCAGGAGTTATCAATATCAAAATCAAGAATATATAAATATATGTAAACATCATCGATTTTGACAAACCTTCTATAGGGGATGATAGGAAAGACCCTGCAACAAAACCTCACACAATTACAGCCCAGCTGTTACCAGCACCGCTGAACGCAGATGGAAGGTTTTGTGTTGCTATTGGACTTGGTTGGCTCAATGTTTACAACGACAGTCCTTCAGCACTGGCATCAAAGAGCCACACCTTCCCCAGGCTTAGCAAACTACGAGAAAAGAAGAATATCAAACACAAACTTGCTGTTAATAGTTACATGTAAACTGAAAACCAGTATTATATTTGAATTCCATTGGCTCTTTCCGTGTTGTCAGACGATAGTAATTGTGTTCTGAAAAAAAAAGGCATGTAACTAAAATCCATGGCGGTAACGAATGTGAGACGTAAGACCAATCCGGGCAGAGATGCGTCTTCTACAGTATGTGCAGAGAAAGTCAGGACTGTTTGCGGCATCGCATGGTGTGGCGTTTCTTCTCAAACTCTTGAGTCTTTAGCCTATCAGCAATCAGTATCTCCTGTGTCTGTATTCCATGCTTAATCCTACCTCTCCATGGCGTCCTGTTCCCATGGTTCCAAATCGATGCCTGCATCATTCATATCCCGCTTGCTTGCATCCTTGTACCGAAGTAGCGGCCGAGGCTGAGACCTTTTCGCCAACTGTAATTCCCCATAGAGAAGAGATTTTGGTATTCTGCCATTATCAATCCTCCGAGTGTGCCCCAGTCATCGGAGCCTGCGAAGACGAGGCTTGGATAAAATTGTAACAGTGCATGTTCTCTACACCACCTCTGCGTTAGTGATCTTGTCTTGCCACCCAACCCCCAGGATTCTGCCCAAGCACATCATGTGATAGCTGTTTAGCCGCCTCTCCTGGTGCATGTAGGTAGATCATGTGATAGCTGTTTAGCCGCCTCTCCTGGTGCATGTAGGTAGATCATGTCTCACTCCCACACAGAACGGTTCTGAGGACACAGGCCTGGTAAACAAGTGTTTACCCTTTTTTGTTATTCTACTCATTGTTGTTGCTGCCTTTCCTATCCTGATATTGATCTCTTGGTCCAGCGATAGTTTATTATTGACTGAAGATCCCAAGCACGTAAAAGGATTTACTACATCGACAGCATCATCATCAATGGAGACTACTTGTAGTTTGCTTGCACCCTGGACCAAAACTTGTGTTTTCGTTTTGCTGATTCTTAACCCAAACTCACAGCAGGCATCAGAAAATGCAGATAGTAAGCTTTGCAGTTCCTCCTCTGAGGAAGTCGTAATTGCGGCATCATCCGCAAAGAGCAGTTCTCTCATCAGCACCCTGTTTATTTTGGTCTGCTTTCAGCCTTGGGGCATTGAATAGGTCACCATCTGTGTGAGAGTGAATGAAGATACCACCTTCCTGGTCACGAAATGCATGCCTCAAGAGAAGGGAGAAATATATTCCAAAGAGGGTTGGAGCAAGTACACAGCCTTGTTTTACTCTAACTTGATTGCAAACGCTTCTATATATATATATATATATATATATATATATATATATATATATATATATATATATATATATATATATATATATATATATATATATATACACGCACATAAAACACACATCACACACCCCACCCCACGCACACACCCTTCCCCAACACACACCCCTCCCCCACACATATACATACACACATACACACACATATGCATACACACACATATACATACATAGCACACATATACATACACACGTACACACACATATATACATACACACATACACACACATAGACACACATATACATACACATACAAACACATATACATATACATATACACACACACATGTACACACATATACACACACATACACGCACATATACATACACGCATACACACATATACACGCATATACACATATACACACATACACACACACATATATACACATACAAACATTCCACGATTGATGTTCGTCCATCACATGGGATGAAGACCACTATCTTTGCTCAACCGTGATAACAGTCTTTTCTCTTGATGTGTCTGCTGAAATAGGGGACTTGCGAGTTGATTTGGATTAAAGTGAGGGAGGAACTGCGCTTTTTAACAGCCTCACTCTCTGGTCCCGAGCTACCTTTGGCCAGCTGCAATATATTTATCCAGTTGACTGGAGATAGCACACGATGCAGATTTTTCCACAGGGTTTACTCCCGAAGCCTATGCCGTAAACAAGTATCTCGCAAGGCAGTGTAGGCGGGATGTCATCTATCGTTGTGTGTCTTGCCGTTCCCATAACCGCAAGAGGTCGTTGTGACATTACTCATGGTGTAAATGATGTGTTGGGCATCTCTCCTGTGCGACGTGTTCTAGTTCATTATAGTCACGTGTGTACATTTCCCAGTCACATTAAAACCGACGCTGTCTGCAGATAGGGCAAAGGGCGCTAATCTGGTGAAGCTCAAACGTCTGCACTAGACCGTGAAAATACGAAACATATTTAACCATAGCTTTAATAGCATTCATTTATATTACCGATGTCCAGGCCAAGATAATCAGAGGGAAAAACGCACCCCCACCCCCCCTCCCCCACACACATATACATACGTACACCTCACCATGCCTAGTAAGCAGCAGAAAGTCTTAAATACCAACTACGGATAGCATTTGACTACCTGGCAACAAGCAATAACAACATTCATGTGTTAATACTAGAATTCCACGGTGCCTCCTCTTTGTTTTTCCTTCTTCTCCTTTTTCTTCTTCTCCAACTTCTTCCTGTTTTTCTTATTTTTCTTCTTCTTTTTCGTCTTCTTCCTCACCTTCTTCTTCTTCTTCTTCTTCTTCTTCTTCTTCGTTCAGACGTTAACTTGAAGATATCTAAATAAATCAGTGGTTTGAGCCTAATGGTATCTCCAATTAGTTTATCTAAGAGTGGTATATGTAGCAGATGTTCAGCAGTCTGATATATTTCATTTCACACTTTGTATTCCATATCTTGTGTGAAACACCTGTCAAACATTGACTTTCTCCCTTTCCTTTGTAGAAGAAAGGAAAGGTCACCCGAGGAACATAAAAATAAGAACATAATTGAAATGCCATAAGTTGACTTAATTGACTTTTTATTTCGTTTTTGTAGGGCGAGGTTGTGCAAGAGGTTCATCAAAAGTTCAGCAATTGGGTCTCTCAAGTTGTGAGACTGTACAAGGGTTCCAAGTTTGCAGAGTTTCAGTGGGTGGTCGGGCCACTGCCAGCTAAGTAAATATGTGGCATTGTAGTGCATGTTTACTCCCTTGGTGTGTGACATCATCGGCAGAAAGTGTTGCGTCATCATCATCATCATCATCACCAGCAGCAGATACATCGTTCTTAAACACCAGGTTGAGAAGAATAGAACCACTGCAACCTTCCAATTTGTGGTAAAATTCTATTAAAGAGGGTTGTTGATGGAGTAATGAAGCTATTGATATTGAAACCGCCACTGTAAATATTCTGATGTAAGCTTCCTGTCAACAGGTCAACCGTAGTGGCAGCCCTTTGCTTCACCTGAGATGGAGAAGGGGAATCAATCATGAAATTCCATCATCCATCATCATCAGCTCTTTCCGTCTTGTCAGACGGTAGTAATTGTGCTTTGAAATGGTATGCAACTACAGTCCATGACGGTAACGAATGTGAATCATAAGACCAATCGGGGCAGAGAAGCATCTTCCACAGTGTGTGATAGAAAAATCAGGACCGTTTGTGGAATCGCATGGTGTGGCGTGTCTTCTCAAACTCTTGAGTCTTTAGCCTATCAGCAATCAGTATCTCCTTTGTCTGTATTCCATGCTTAATTCTGCCCCTCCATGTAACACGATCCATGGTGTCCTGTTCTCATGATTCCAAATCGATGCCTGCGTCATTCATATCCCGCTTGCATCCATCCTTGTACCGAAGTAGTGGCCGGCCCCGAGACCTTTTCCCCAACTTTAATTTCCCATAGAGAAGATATGTTGGTATTCTGTCATCACCCATGCCCCGAATGTGTCCCAGCCAGCGGAGCCTTCGATGACTAAGCATGAAAAATATTGTGACAGTGCCTGCTCTCTCCAACTCCTCTGCGATGGTGATCTTGTCTTGCCACCCAATGCCCAGGATTCTGCGCAGGCACCTCATGTGATAGCTGTTTAGCCGCCTCTCCTGGTCCATGTAGATAGACTATGTCTCACCGCCGTAAAGAAGAGTGCTGAGGACACAGGCCTGGCAAACAAGTGTTTTTGTTTTAACAGTGAGTTTCTTGTTCGCCCAGACCCTTTTTGTTAATCTACTCATTGTTGTTGCTGCCTTTCCTATCCTGATATTGATCTCTTGGTCCAGGGATAGTCTATTTTTGACTGAGGATCCCAAGCACGTAAAATGATCTACTACATCGAGAACCTCATCATCAGTTGAGATTGCTGGTGGTTTGTTTGCACACTGGACCAAAACTTGTGTTTTCGTTTTGCTGATTATTAACCCGAACTCACAGCAGGCATCAGAAAATGCAGATAGTAAGCCTTGCAGTTCCTCCTCTAAGTGAGTCGATGGCGGCACCATCAGCAAAGAGCAGATCTCTCATCAGCACCTTGTTTATTTTGGTCTTGGCTTTCAACCTTTGGGCATTGAATAGGCCAGCATCTGTGTGAGAGTGAATGAAGATACCACCACCTGGTCACGAAATGCATGCCTCAAGAGACGTGAGAAATATATTCCAAAGAAAGTTGGAGCAAGTACACAGCCTTGTTTTACTCCGCACTTGATTGCGAACTCCTCTGAGGACGCACCGTCATAGTTGATGACCATCAAAATTGATGATGCATTTTATGTCAGCGTGGAACGACTCGATAATGCTCAGAAGAATCGGTGGGCAAACAATCCTCCTGAGCGCTTCGAACAGACCTACACGATTGACCAAGTCAAATGCCTTCGTGTGATCTATGAAGCCAATAAACAATGGTTGCTTTTGTTCTCTGGATTTCTCTTGCAAATGTCGTAACGAGAATATCATATCTGTGGTAGATCTATTCCAACTGTCGTAACGAGAATATCATATCTGTGGTAGATCTATTCCCACGAAAACCGAACTCTGGTTCTGAAATTATTAATGCGATAAATGATCTACTCCAATGTAGAAGGGTTAGCGAGCTGGCCTCCCATCTGAGTGGTCCTGGGTTCATTCCCCAGTTGAGTCGGTAGTGCTTTCTTAGACCGCAACGGCGTCCGGGTCAATCCAGCCTTAAATGGGTACCTGTTCAGTCCGGGAAGTAAACGTGGCGAGGAGATGGCTACCGCCCTCGGCACACTTCACAGTTGGTATGTACTGTGCACACCAGAATTGACGCCATTATGCGCATCGTACGTATTTTCACTTGGTGCACTTAGGTACGGTTTCATTTGAACACGCCTCGTGTGTATACACATGTGTGTATATATATATGTATATATATATATATATATATATATATATATATATATATATATATATATACGTATTTATATATATATATATATATATATATATATATATATATATATATATATATATATATATATATATATACAGGCAGGTTCGTACGCACGCGCGCGCACACACACGCACACACACACACACGCACACACACACACATACATTAACTTGGATTACTTTTTGTGTTTCACAAATGTAATAGTTTTAGAAATCGCTCAAATATTTCAGTACTTGAATATTAGTAGTTAAACAAAATATTCAGAACGTATTCCTTAACAGACATACAAAGCATAATTTCTCTTCTTCTCTATCCCCCTACCCTTTCTCCTCCACACCCCCCCCCCACCCCCCGCCTTTCCCACCACGCCTCCCTTATACCCTAAAATTGTCTGAAGAGGAATTCTCTACTGGATCCTTACGATCTATGATCTGATGTGAAGAATGCGACGAAGACATATGGTAGCGAGAGCGAACAGTTTAGTTGTGCTTCGTTCATTAAGGTATATATTGATATAATTTCAGAGAGGGTATAGATGTAATCTCTCGTTTTAAAACAAGCATGACCAGCACCAATCTTTTCTACACAGACTCAAACGGACGAGAGACCATGACAAGATTGTAAGTACCATTACTTTCGTTGTATTGTACATCTGTATCCCATTTTAAGCATGAGGCCACAACTATAGTTGATCTGCTTGCAAGAATCATGAAACAAAACACGAGATGTGGATGAGGGATTGAAGTGGGGGGGGGGGGGGAGTGATGAAAAAGATAACTTTCTTTTGTATTATTATTAACAGAACGTGCTCAAATATGCAGGAAAGCCCTCAATATTGATGGTCCAAAATGTAGCCAAGTGAATGAGCTGATGGGTGGATGGCTGCTTTTGTCAGTGTCAGTGAACCAGTGTCAGTGAACCAGTGTCAGCGAACCAGTGTCAGTGAACCAGTGTCAGTGAATCAGTATCAGCCAACCAGTGTCAGTGAACCAGTGTCAGTGAACCAAGACACTATTCCGCCTCCAATCGGCGGTCTTGGAAACAGGTTGCACAAGTAAAGTCTGGTTAAGAGAATATGAATCACAGTGGGAAGGTAAACCCAGCACCCAAAAAACCCAACCTGAAATCGAATCTGTCGGGCCGAAATGAACACGTATCGTAGAGCGTGACTAAGAGAGCTGTACATGGGACCAACAACCTCCTCGTGTGGCCTACACAAACAACCATTGCAAAATACACGCAAAGTGCTTTGGCGCAGACTTCCTACGAAGGTCAACTGTAGCATTGACCCTAGAACAGGTGCAAATTGTGCATATTCATTTCCCATTTCACTTCAATAAAAAATCTAAGACTAACCACACCAACTGGCCTTCTCGGCCTGAATGCGATCACTTCCAGTGGCTCTTTATGCGGCAATGGTTGTACATGATGAGGTTTCTAACCCCATACACAACCTTATTCAGTCGTATTCAACGAGGTGTTTGAAATGTCTCAGCGGACTTTTTCTTTACAACCAAAGTAACACCTGTATTGCAGTGTAACAAGTACTGTAAAAATATGTTACGTAACGTAACATAGATGGAGACTTGCATAATACGATTCCTTATAGTACGGGTATTTGTGCACAACAACGGGGAGATATGGTACGGGTATTTGTGCACACCAGCGAGGAGATATGGTACAGGTATTTGTGCACAACAACGGGGAGATATGGTACAGGTATTTGTGCACACCAGCGATGAGATATGGTACAGGTATTTGTGCACAACAACGGGGAGATATGGTACGGGTGTTTGTGCACAACAACGGGCAGATATGGTACGGGTATTTGTGCACATCAGTGGAGAGATATGGTACGGGTATAAGAAATGTCTCAACCTTTTAATGACACAAACCCCATAGACATAAATTGTAAGCAATTGGACAACATTTACACAAGATAGCGGAAAATCGGACAACGTTTATACGAGATAGCAGAAAATAGGAGAACATTTACACGAGATAGCAGAAAACGGGACAACATGTACACGAGATAGAAGATAATGGGACAACATTTACACGAGATAGCAGAAAACGGGACAACATTTACACGATTCTGTGAACACAAATGTAAGACTTCGAGTAGTGTGAATTGTGGTCTAATCCGTGATCTGGTCGCATCCAGATAGACTTATTCCACGAGAGCAAAGATTCGTCGGGCGGCCTGGACGTCATCTTGTAGATATGTTGTAAATATGTTTCAATAATGTCCCCTGCTGCCTTGTGGGGTGCCTGTTAAACAGGAAAGGCTTAGGGAGTAAACCCTGAGGTAAAATCTGCACCCTGTGATATCCCAAGTCGTCTTGACTACGTCTTGCCACTGGGCCAGGGTAACTCAGGGCGAGAGAGTGAGGCTGCCAACATCACACATTATCCTTATTTAAATCTATTTAATCTCAAGTTACAGAGCCAGATATTTTTATCAGATGTGCCTTGTGATTGATACTGAATGAAGGCTCTTACGTTCAGCATGTGGAACGTGCGTACGTTACTTGGCAGGACCAAGGCCGATGGACACGAAAGGAGAACGGAACTAGTTTCAGAGTACTAGCGCTATACGGTGGATGTGGTTGGTCTTAGTGAGACCAGAATACCCTGAGAGGGTCAGATTACAGAAGCTGTTGGCGGATACACGTTCTTCTGGAGTGGGCGCGATAAAACAGAAAGACGAGAGACTGGTGTCGGATTCGCCATCATGTCTCATCTAATCCGCACGATTGTTCGACCACCACTGGGTATCAATGATCGGCTAATGACTGTCCAACTCTCACTGGGACACAGAAGGAGTATCACAGTCACCGCCTATGCCTCGACAATGACTAATCCTGAGGATAACAAGAATAAATTCTATGAGGAGCTGAAGTCCTTCATCTTGTCCGTTCCAAAGTCCGATAAGCTTGTTATCCTTGGCGACTTCAATGCCAGAGTAGGGGACGACCATCAGTTCTGGGAAGGTGTACTTGGGGTACATGGCACGGGCAAATGCAACATCAACGGGTTGCTACAGCTGGACCTCTGTGCCACCCATGATCTCTCCATCACCAACACCATCTTTCGGCAGTCCATTCGCAACAAGACGTCGTGGATGCATCCCCACTCTAAGCAGTGGTATCTTATTGACTATGTCCTCAACAGAAAGAGGTACAGACAAGATGTGCGAGTGACAAAGGCTATGTGCGGTGCCGAGAGCTGAACATATAACAGACCCATTGTATCAAAGTTTAACCTCCACATAGAGCTTAGGCGACGTCACCAGTGTCGAAAACCGGAGAAGAAACTTGATATCTCCAAATTGCAAAGTGGGCTCTATGAAGATGGCTTTACCAGTTATCTGGATAGCTGGCTGACGGACATACAGACATCCACGGAAACAGTCGAGGACAAATGGGCCTTTCGAGGGATGCTGTCTACTCAGCCGTTTCTGAATAATTGGGTCATACAGCTCGCAAAAACCAGGACTGGTTCGATGACAGCGTTGAGGCTATTAAGACTTTGCTGGATGAAAAACATCGTTTATTAGACTTCACCAAGACGATCCCTCCTTATCTTCCGAAAAGTCCACGTTCACCAATATTCGCAGGATTGTCCAGAACCAGATTAGGACTATGCATGATACGTGTCTTAAGAGCAAAGCTGATGAAATCAGGCGGAACGCAGACACAAAGGACTCAAAGCGGTTTTACGATGCCATGAAGACGGTCTATGTGGTTCCAGGTCCTATAATTGATCTCCTGTCCTTAATGCTGATGGCACGGCACTTATAACCGACAAAGTCGACATTCTGGAGCGATGGTCAGAGCACTTCAGTGCTATCCTAAACTGTCAATCCACTTTCAGTGAATTAGCCATAACACGCATGTCTCAAGTGGAAGTCAATGACAGCCTGAGTATCCCGCACAGATGAGGTTGAGAAAGTAATCAGCTTAATGTCCAGTGGTGAAGCCCTCGGTTCAGAGGCCTTGTGTTATTACACAAGCTAACGGACCTCTTTTGCTCAATTTGGGATACAGGTCATGTGCCACGTGGAACTGAAAGATGGCACCATTGTCCACATGTACAAGCACACGGGCAATCGTCAATCTTTTGATAATCACAGAGGGATCTCTCTCCTGTCTATCGCTGAAAGTTTCTGTACTTGCCTTAGTGGTGAACGTACTAATGAGCCTTGTATTGATTGCACTATAGCAAGGAGGACTCCGCATCGCCTTCTCAAATACATTTTTTGATGTAAGAAGCGCCACTGGAATAACCACGACAACAATGAGTGGAATGTCGTGGGGTGTCATAAACATCATCCTAACTGCACTACAGCAGCCAGAGCACAATAACGGTACAGTCTAACCTCTAGATGATAGGAAGAAGGCACTCCAACTTATGTATTGTAATACATTATTATTCATGCAGTCCTGGTGCATTAAAATTGTTCTGTAGCAAACTAGGTTCAACAGAAACTCAATAGAGCGAACATCAAAAATATGGGACACACAACTTGCACAATAGGTGACAGAAGTAATCTATTTCTTGAGCATTGGACAGAAAAACAAGGGGGAAACCAAGGAGAAATAATAGTAGTGGATGAGGATTCCGAAAAAAGGCGATGTAGAATAAAAACAAAGAAAAGGATGATCAAGATTGAAACGAAATAGAAGATGAATGAGAAAAGTAAGAAGGAAAAAAGATGAAGAAAAATAAAAAGTGGTTGCGGAAAAGAAGAAGAAAAATGAGTATAAACATAAAAAGAAGGAGAAGAAGAAGAAAAAGAAGAAGAAAAAGAAGAAGAAGAAGAAGAAGTAGAATAAAGAAAAAATGAGAATAAACTAAGAAGGTGAAGAAGAAAACAAGAGATAAAGAAAATGGTGAAAAGGATGAAGAAGAAAACGAAGAAGAAGAATAAGAAAGTGAAGAAACAGAGAAGGTCAAGGCGACGAAAAAGCACAAGAAAAAGAGAAGATGAAAAAAATAGTAATAATAAGACGAAGAAAAAAAATAGTAGACTTAGTAGTAGACGAAGAAGAAGAAGAAAAAAGAAGAAGAAGAAAAAAAAAGAAGAAGAAGAAGAAGAAAAAGAAGAAGCAGTAGAAAAGGTAAAAAAGTACGTGATGAGGTTTCGTGACGTCACATAAAAATTGAAACATTTGAACGTTTGCCCGTATTTGAACTTCACATAAATAAGTTTTGAAACAGTTGAACCTCTGTCTACAGTCGACGAAAACCATCACAAACAAACCTAGAAGTGAGGTTTGACCATATTTCTGGCAATTATTACCCAGTAACTTCTAGGATATTTATAAAGGTAATCTCTTTTCAGGTTTTTTATTCTTAAAATGTTTCTGTGCCTTCTAATATAAACGTTTGGATAATGGAAAATAGCTGATAGATCCGATTACACTGCGTCTTGGTCCCCTCATACGTTAATAACTGACCGATGACTGATGGGGCAACAATTGAAGTAGTCATTCGTTGACTGAAAAAATGTCATACTTACTTTTCGTATTCTAGGCACTACATCACACATGATTCTTCCAGTGTTCAACCACATGGATTTCCCTGTCACTGGCACTCAGCAGGTCATCCATGCTACAAGTCTCCGGGAGGTTAGGGCAGATCATCAGATGGTCCTGGTCATGTGTTACTGCATTGTGTCATCATCCCTGACATATCTTGTCAGATTTTTCCTGCATCGTGATACACCAGTTCGAAGTCTATTTAGTGACTTCCATGTTGCGTAGGGCAGGAGATGTTCAGTCGCATGTTCCTCTCGTAACTCGATCAAGGGGACCTGTGTCAGCTGTTTCCAACTTTCGATGCGTCGATTTACTGGACTAGTCTGAAGGGACTGAGTTGACTAAGAAACTTCTTGACTTTAGTTTTGGGCGCCACACCTGATGTCCGAACATAGAGAGTTTTAGGTCATTTACCTGTTTCTCTCTTTCAATCTCTGATGCGACAGTTCTTCGTATCTCTGGGGGCGCTACGCCGATTATATGGTATATTTTTTTCAGTTAGTGTATGTTTAAGGCATACAGTAACTATATGGCCTGTCTCATTTACTAATGTATCGATTTGTTTTATATGTGCAGAGGTCTTCCAGACTGGTGCGGCGTACTCAACTACAGAAAAACACAGAGCGACAACTGATGTTCTGAGGACATCTGGCTTTGCTCCCCATGTTGTGGCAGTCCGTTTTTGTATGATACTATTTCTCACATGCATTTTCTGTTTTGTCTCCTGGCAATATGCAGCATAAGACAGAGTGTGGTCCAACTTTACTCCAAATATTTGGGGGCCGTGCTGTGTTCCAGAACCTGTCCTTGCTATTTGATCTGTAACGTTCTGTTCCGCCTGTATGTTTCTGAGGTGGTAGGTGCATCCTTGAGTTTTGCTGGGGTTTGGTTTGAGGTGATTTTTATGGTAATATAGAGCAAGGGCATCAGGGGCGTTTGTCAGTTTCTGTTCGACTTCATCGAAACTCTTTCCCTGGGCAGCTACTGGTGTATCAGCGGCATATATGAATTGTGTCCCCTCTGTATCTATAGGTTGATCGTTGGTGTATATATTATACAGCATAGGTGCCAGGACACTTTCTTGTGCCAGCCCATTTTTGTAATTCGACATCTTCTGTTTATGCCCCCCCCCCCTCCCCCACCCCGCGCACCTCCCCAAACGTGAGGTAGAATCGCCTATTCTGCAGGATACAGTTAATGAGGTTTATGAGACGCCAGTTCTTTGCCATAGAAAATAGCTTAGCAAACAATTTCTGGTGGTTCATGGTATCAATAAAAGTTAGTCCTGTGATCTGTTTACGTTCGTACGCGTCCTCGATCAGTTGTGCCAGGTTAAGGATCTGACCGTAACCTGATCTTCCAGGCCTGAAACCTGCTTGCTCCTTGATGAGTTTCTTGTCTATGAGGGAGGCGATACGGTCCGGGATCTTTCTTTCAAAAACTTTATACAGATGGCACAGTAGTGAAGCCGGTCGGAAGTTCTTAGGTTCCTATGGGGGTTTTCCTGGTTTTTAGCATAGTAACCACATGGGATTTTCTTCAGATTTTAGGAATTTGAATTGAACCGATGCATGTGTTGTATAGCTTCAGCAACCATGTGATGGTTTCTGGTACAACGTTTTTAATTTGCTTTGTCCTCAAGTCTTCTGACCCAGCTGCTTTGTTCTTTTTCATTTGATGTATTGCATCATTTAGTTCTTGCAAAGAGATAGGCATCGCCATTATGCCATTTTACTGTTTATAATCTCGCTGGACATTGGTTTGCTCCGCTTTTTAGTGGTTTTCTCGTTAAGTAGTAATTGGTGTGCTATTTGATTTGGGGTGACCTATGCCTACAGGAGCGCTCGTTGGATCATTACTTAAATTTTTAATACATTTCAAGACGCGTCTACTGTTTTATTTCATATCAAGGTCTTCCACCAAGTGGCGATATTTATCTTTTTTTGACTCTGATATGGTTTGTCCCTAGCCTGGATGGTTTCATCAGAGAGAGGGTCACTTTCAAATAGTGGTTGATAGTGCTCGTATAGCGCCTTTGGTTCATCGTTAAGGCCTGGAATATACTGAGTTCTACAGCCGCTTGGTATGTGGTGTCTAGAAATTCTTGTTACGAATTTGACAAAGGCCTCATATTTTGCGGAGGTTAGTTTTAATGTATGCACTGTTTGTCTAGATCATAAACGAATGGACCCCATCCGCTCATTGGAAGTTGAAGCTTCTTTTGAATGGTACGCTTTACAGCTTGACAACTGCCGTGATCGTGCAGGATACAGGCCTGAGTTGAGTCCGTGGTATGGGCTCCTCTACAGATTTTACAACTTGGTGTATTATCCCGTCACTAACAAATATGTTGTCAGGATTGTAACCTTTTCCCCATCTGCAGCTGTTAGAAGGTGGGGGCAATTTTGGGTCGCGCAAGAGCTGCAGTCCATTCCGCTTTGCCCAGTGTTCAAGCTCTTCTCTACTAGCATCTGATTCCTTGTAGCCCCGTGCAGTGCTATGACAGTTGAAGTCTCCCATGATTATTTTGCTGCATTGTGGTCTGAAGTTGTCAGTCGGTCGCTTATATACTGATGTCACTGTGCATGATTGGGTTTGGGTCGTGGGGATCTCTGTGTTACCTCTGGCTCACTGAGATTATATCTAGGTTTGGTGGGACAGAGATGGCGCTCCCATATTGCTTATGTGGTATCTCCGCAACAAGCCTCATTCTGTCTATCTCTGGTCTTTTGTCAGCGATTGCGCGATGGGTCTCTTGGGCCATTAGTACATCGCAATTGCGCTGAATACATATTTCAGACAGTAATGTTCCTTTGTTGGCGAAGAGTCCTTCAATGTTGATTTGAAATCAACACGAGACTTTTTTTCACTTTCCATGGTATGATTAGTGCCTAGGTGTTAAAACGTTTCGCCAATTGAAAACCATTTTCTGGGAACGCCCGACTGCCTTATTGGCTGCAATCTTCGCGGAGGCTCCCTTCGCCCCCCCCCCCCCCCACCTTATCCAACCCCCTCCTCCAAAAAGTGGCAGTTATGTCGAGTTTATATTACATCGATACAGACTGAGCTCCATATTGTTTTTTTTTATTCATAAATCTATTTTTAAAATTACATTTTTATTCAATACCCAACAAATACAAAATACAAACACAAATAGAACTATTGCCATATATCAGACACAACTATAACTGTTTCCTATTTGTAGGCACAACTTTAAGTGGTGTCCTATTTGTATGCACAACTTTAACTGGTGTCCTGTTTGTAGACATAACTTTAACTGGTGTCCTGTTTGTAGGCACAACTTTAACTGTTGTCCTGTTTGTAGGCACAACTTTAACTGGTGTCCTGTTTGTAGGCACAACTTTAACTGGTGTCCTGTTTGTAGGCACAACTTTAACTGTTGTCCTGTTTGTAGGCACAACTTTAACTGGTGTCCGGTTTGTAGACACAACTTTAACTGGTGTCCTGTTTGTAGACACAACTTTAACTGGTGTCCTGTTTGTAGACACAACTTTAACTGGTGTCCTGTTTGTAGACACAACTTTAACTGGTGTCCTGTTTGTAGGCACAACTTTAACTGGTGTCCTGTTTGTAGGCACAACTTTAACTGGTGTCCTGTTTGTAGGCACAACTTTAACTGGTGTCCTGTTTGTAGGCACAACTTTAACTGGTGTCCTGTTTGTAGGCACAACTTTAACTGGTGTCCTGTGTGGGGTGAGAATTGCTGCTCTATATGATACAACTAGAACCGTTACTTTGCATGCAAATATAGCTATAGCCTTTATGACATTAGGAGTTACAACCAAAAAATTACTACCATATGTGAACTCACAGTCGCGAAGCAGACCCATATGGGAATTCACAACCACCACAAAATTCTCCCATATGTAAAATCACAGCCACAAACCATTCCCATATGTGAATTCACAACCACAAACCATTACCATGTGGGAAATAACAAACACAAACCACTCCCATTTCTGAATTAACAACCACAAACAACCACAAACCACTCCCATATGTGAATTCATAGCCAGAAAATAACTAACATATGTGAATTCACAACCAAAAAGCCACTACCATTTGTGAATTCATAACAAAAAAAATCACTACATTATGTGAATGCACAACCAAAGACTACACCATATGTGAATTCGCACCCAAATAATATATTTTCATATGTGATTTAACATCTAAAACCACTACTGTATGTCAATTCGCAACCAAAAATTCTCTAACATATGTGAATTCACAACCAGAAAACCACTACCAAATATATAATCACAACCAAACAAGTCTGATGTACACATACACACATACGCACACACACACATACACACACACACACACACTCACAAATACATTCTTTCTGTTCCACAGGATAAAAAACAGAATATTCAGTTGACCATCCTGCCTGACAGGCCTCAGGGTGGGAGCAGCCTTGAATCAGGCGCAATAGAACTAATGGTATGTATTTGGTTAACATTAAAACTGTTTTTACTTGAATCATCTAGTGGCACCCCTCATGGCATGATCTTCCACAGCTATCCGTCTCATGATGTATCTTTTGTTTGTCATCCTGCAAAACTGTCAGGGGACGGTCATCGAGAGGTTTTCAATTCGGTCCCGTACTCATCAGACATTGCTTTAAACGTCAGCAAGGTTTATCTGTCTACAACCAAAACTTAGCCAGCACAGACAACGACGGCTACATTGGCTAGTGGCCTTCCTCTTCGTATTGTTAACGTTCATTGAATGTTACATAGAGTTCCCGTCACAAGTTCGACTGCTGTGTGTAGGTCCTTTTAGCGCGTTACAGCTTTGAGTTTAATGTATCATGCCAAAGAGTAACTGACCTACAAAAGCGGCGCGCATTGATCTTCTAGTAATCCAGCTGAAGTTTTGGGGTTCAACAGCTAGCCTCAAGATGGATGGGACAGCAGGCACGGTTCATTTAAAATCTGTTTGTGGTATGTATGTATGGGTGTATGTGTGTATGTATGCATGTGTGTATGTATGTATGTATGTATGTATGTATGTATGTATGTATGTATGTGTACTTTGTCTTTTGTAGTATTCTTAATTTGAAATCTTTCAGAACCCCCGAACTTGATATTGCTACCAAGATATATGAATGGATCTACCTCTAGCAGTATCGTCTCCCCCAATAAAATCTCAATGCTTTTGGTGCTTTTATTCTCAAATATTGTATCTGTTTTCTGTGAACACTCAACTTAATTTGAGGAATCATTCAGTGGGCATATTTATTTTATTTTCCATTTGGTCGTGGTTATGAGATGAAAAACTAATTCCTCAGACACGCCCAGATCATCTTTTTCAAATGCAAAAGCTGTGTTCTTTATAATCCAGTCAACAGCCACGGGAAAGGGGAATGAGGATAAGAGGCAGCTCTGTTTCATTCCAGTTCTTATCTCTAAGGTCACCGAAAGTTCTCTATCACACAGAACTCTAGTTTTCTTAATTATGTTGGTGAACATCAGGGGTGCTCAATGGTGCCTGAGCAATGTACAAAGTTGCTCCCTGTATAATATGTTTAATATCATCTCAAAATTTACGAATTCAATATAAAGTTATTCATTCCAGTCTACACACTTCAACAATTATTAGCATTTATCTATGTTGTCAAAACCTGTCTGCTCCAACCTCAACTGTTTATATATGGTCTCTTTCAAATAATCTAAAATGATCCAGTTTAATCTCTTACCCCTCTAATGAGCTCCGTTGCAGACCCCTTGTTTTCCAGTAATTGAACTGCTTAGTCTTTCTTTCATTCTGCTGGTGTTTTTCTCTTTATAAAACTGCATAACTTTTTTGGTTGCTTCTGCTTAGACAACGTCTCGGTCAGTGAGTTTACTATCTTTATGAAGTAAAATAGCTTTCCAGATTTCTTTTCTAGCTGGCTTCACACAATTAACCGATTGAATGTATGAAGGATATTCGGGGAACTGGTTAATTGAATACTTCATCAAACTGTTATGCCTATATCCTAACATGCTCTTTGTGTTGCTAAGCAAATATTCTAACATCTTTAATAAACTAATTTGATTGCATATATTTTCCTGTCAGTGTTTTCATTTGTCCATCAATCTTTTTCTTTGGCGTTGGTCCTGAACATGCGATATGTCATAGATTACAGCAAGGCTGAGGTACCTGTGCTCTTCAGCCCTACACATCTGATTTAAGCACATTTTAGGGACTGGATTTACCTTCCCATTTCAATCCTTGATCCTATAGCCAGACAGTAGCAATGTGGGTGTTACCAGGGCCAGCAGTTGGAGATGAAACAGGCTTGGTCAATAATGGATCACTGACCCTGGTGCAAGCAGCCAGCTATGAGTCACTGGTTGTTGTAAGCTTTCCTTTTCACTGCCGCATCTTTGGCTCTGTCAATCACTTATGCTGTGTACAATGCAAGAAATGACAGTATTTCAGCAATTAAAAATTAGTTATTGTCAATAACACAGATTATCATCATATTGCAAAAGTGCGTGAATGGAAGAAGAAAAAGGACATTATACAATAAAAAAACAAAAACAAAAACAATGGATATTCTGTCATTTTATATTTAGAAAAATTGTACATAAAGACAGTGGCCACAAAAAACATTAAAAACAAATATTAAGCAATTATCATTGAATCTTTTTGAATGAAACTCATCAGAAATGTAAATATGAGAAAATCTGAGTCCCTGACAACACTGCCATTTCATTTGACATTTACATGACAATTTAGAATTTCTAAAATTAAATTTTCCATCGTAATATTGGATTTACACTTTCATTTGGAACTAAATATATTAACTTAAAGTCTTTATACTGGTTTGGAAGACTCTGCAGAGTATGTATATAACCATTTTTCGACGGAGATATGCAGTTGAGATAGACACGCAGCAAGCAAGGTAACTACCCCAATAGTATGTAGTGGTCGTAATTACAAGTGTCGGCAACTAGAGGCAGTTTCCAGTGATCCCATGGATCATACTTGACGCAGTCTATCCTGATCATGTCGAGGCCACTTTGATCTACCGCCGACAAAAAGGAACAAGCCCACGGACGAGATACCTGAGTTTAGAATCGACGAACTTCATCATCAGCGGCAATCTGTGACAAAGTTCAATCGCAGCAGGCCAGATTTGAAGAGGAAAAATAACAGTATCGATAAGGTTAGGTTTAGCAGTAGGAGTGTTTTAATAAGGGTGTGAGAGAAGGATTTAAGATATTAGAAATTTAAAGTTAGTAGTGTTACTTGAATAAATAATCTGTTGTATTGTGTTTATATTTTGTTTACAGTGAGGGCAGAGTGAAATAGAATAGAGCAGACCCCTTTACCGCCTGCAACATACCTCTGTCAAATCGATCTGCTCTGGTACACTATGCTCGTTAAACTCTCACCCATCTATAATTTGCTGGGTCTGATTATTTGCACTTTTTGAATAAGGGGATCACTCCTGCATCTTTCCAATCTTCTGGATGATCCATTTTGAAAGTGATTGAAAAAATAATAAAGTCAATATTTTGCTTGCAAGTCTCTAATTTCAAACAGGAATTTTGGATGAGTACCATTTTTACCTGGGTATTTATCCACTTTCAACCTCTACAATTTCTTTAAAATCATTTCTTCCTAGTACAGATTGATATTAATCCCACTGTTTCCATGACTCTTCGGAAAATATCTATATTGTAGGCAAATGATTAAAAAAAAAAGTTCTATGCATGTAATACATGGAACGGATATAATGAAAATTATGTGGAGCAGACTGAAACCAACACACACAGAAATCTGATAAACATAATACTTTACGCTTTTCTCATTATTGGTCATCAATATTTTCTGTGTGCACTCCTCACTGCATGATTTTAAATTGCTCTCTCAATTTATTTAGTTGTTCATCCTGATATTCACTGTGATCTCTATCCAATCAATTAATTTCCATTTTTCTGTTAATTGTCTGCTCAATTTTTAAAAATGTGCAATGTTGTTTATTCTATGAACTTTATACATGTTTTGATGCTTGATCTATAGGAACTGACGCACTTGCTCCATTGATTCTATATATATACTTTCTTTTATATTAGGTAGCTAGTCCAGAGATGCATAAGATATTAAAACACAATCATAAAACTTTATCGTAGACAGATATGAAATACAATATTAGCAATTCATGGTAGGATCAGTTCCTTTGCCTTGTTGGACATCAATTTTGTTAATGTTTTACTTCATCTCATACTGTGTATCTGATTTAGTACATTATTCTGCACAGGAAATTTTTTTTTAAATTTCATTATCATAGGTAGAAAAAAGCATTGTTTTAAAAATATTAATAAATATCTTTGACTATATTGTCATTAATTACAAATAATGCTTATTCATTGCTTACGTAATTACTTTTACAAATTTAACAGATATTTCTTTAGATAATTGTGGCCAAAATTGAGTAATTTGGGTGGTGGGTAAAATACATTTTGAGATTCTTCTTCTTTTGTCATCTCTCTTTCTACCGGGTTGTAGCCCAGAGTCGTGGTATGTATTTGTCCTTTGTCGTCTCACCATCTACCGGGCTGTGGCCCAGTGTTGCGGTATGTATTTGTCTTTTGTCGTATCACTGTTTACCGGATTGTAGCCGAGTGTCGTGGTATATATTTGTCTTTTGTCGCCTCACTTTCTACCGGGTTGTAGCCCAGTGTCGTGGTATGTATTTGTCTTTTGTCGCCTCACTTTCTACCGGGTTGTAGCCGAGTGTCATGGTATGTATTTGTCTTTTGTCGCCTCACTTTCTACCGGGTTGTAGCCCAGTGTGGTGGTATGTATTTCTCTTTTATCGCCTCACTTTTTACCGGGTTGTAGCCCAGTGTCGTGGTATGTATTTATCTTTTATCGCCTCACTTTTTACCGGGTTGTAGCCCAGTGTCGTGGTATGTATTTATCTTTTATCGCCTCACTTTTTACCGGGTTGTAGCCCAGTGTCGTGGTATGTATTTGTCTTTCAACTATCCCCCACTCTCGTGGCGATTATTCTCAATATACAGCAGTTCTCGTTTATACCATCTGCCCACCTTTTCATCAGTCTTCCTTTTATCTTTTTTCCTGATGTTTTTCTGTAGTAAGTTGCAAGAACAATGTGTTCTGGTTGCATTTTCTTAATGTCATTCTTTGTTACTAAATGTAATTTAAGCTGGAAATTGTTCGAACCTCCTCTAGAATATTTGTATTTGTATTGTACTCTTTTTTGTGTGTTTTTAGTGACCTTTTGCAGACACTGAATTTTGCAGGTTGCTAACTTTCGTTCCTGAGCCCTATTAAATGCCCATGTCTGACATTGGTAGCACAGAATAGAAATAAAGATACTATTTATCATCTGCTTTTTTGGTTTGAGGGAAATCTTGGAGTGTATTAGTAGAGGAGACAGCTGTTAAATGGTAACATTTGCCCTCTGCTCTCTCGTCTTATTTCTCTATCATATATACCGTCTACTGGACAATACCAAAGCAAACAGACCCGAACGACGGACAGCACTGATCGCCGGGGAACTAGCTAGATACAACAGCTGCATAGATGCCCTGAGCGAGACACGACTGGCAGAGGAAGGGCAGATCACAGAAGAAGGCGCTGGTTATACTTTCTTCTGGAGCGGCCGCAGTAAAGAAGAACGCCGTAAAGCTGGAGTTGGCTTTGCCATCAAGACCAACATGGTCGACAAGCTCACAAGCATGCCCAGAGGAATTAATGACCGCCTGATTACACTTCGTCTCCCCCTAATAGGAGGGCGCCATGCAACACTCATCAGTGCATACGCATCCACAATGACAAATCCTCAGGAAACAAAAGATACATTTTATGAGGACCTTGAGGCGCTCATCGCTGCAGTCCCCAAATCTGACAAACTGGTCATCCTCTGTGATTTTAACGCTAGGGTTGGCACAGACCATACAGCCTGGGAGGGGGCCGTTGGCAGACATGGTATCGGAAAATGCAATAGTAACGGACTGCTCCTTCTGAGGACATGTGCCGCAAATGAACTACTCATTACAAACACAGCTTTCCGACTACCTGTCCGAAATAGAACCACATGTATGCACCCAAGGTCCCGCCACTGGCACCTCATTTACTATATTATCATCAGACGTAGGGATCGAGCGGATGCTATGGTAACGAAGAGCATGTGTGGTGCAGAATGTTGAACCGACCATCGACTTGTCATTGCCAAGCTAAACTTCAAGATCCAGCCCAAAATGCGCCCCCAGGGAAAGAAACCACCGAGGAGGCCAAATGTCTCTCAGTTGAAATACGAACCCACGAGAGGAGGCTTCCAGGAAGAGCTTAAGGGTAGACTGTCTGAGCTTCGTTTTGAAAAGAACGACATCGAAAAGAACTGGGCATCATTGAGAAACACACTCTACGATACAGCTGTTAAACACATTGGCCCACTCACGCGCAAGCATAAGGACTGGTTTGATGAGAACGATCTAGAAATACAGGGCCTTCTCAATGCAAAACATGAAGCGCACAGGGAATACCAGAGGGACACACCATCTCCGGCAGCAAAAGCTGCCTTCAATACTGCTCGCAAAGCTGTCCATACCAGGCTTAGAGAGATGCAAGACTCCTGGCTCAGCAAAAGAGCTGACGAAATTGAGATGTTCGCCGAGCGTCAGACACCAAACGGTTTTACGAGGCACTGAAAGCTCTCTACGGCCCGCAGCCCTCTATTAATACTCCAGTTCGCAGTGCCGATGGGGTACTGCTAACAGATAAGGTTCAGATTCTAGACAAATGGGCAGACCACTTCTGCAAAATACTAAACCATCATCGTTCATAAATGAAGAGGCCATCCGGCGAATTTCCGCAGGTGGAATTGAACCTGGCGTTGGATGAAGTAATTACTGAGGAGAAAGTCGACAGGGCAATCAGTTCACTATCTATAGGAAAAGCTCCAGGAGCTGATGCAATACCAGCAGAGGTATATAAGCTGGCCCATCCCGCACCAGAAGGATCACTGAACTCTTCTGTCACATGTGGGCTGAAGCTAAAATTCCGCAGGAGCTAAAGGACGCCTCAATCGTTCACCTATACAAAAGAAAAGACAATCGTCAGGAATGCGACAATCATCGTGGAATATCGCTACTCTCCGTAGCAGGCAAGATCCTAGCGCACTTACTGCTAAACAGGCTCAACAAACACCTTGAACAAAGCCACCACCTCACAGAAAGCCAATGTGGATTCAGAGCCGGAAGAGGAACAGTGGACATGATTTTTGCCGCTCGCCAAGTACAAGAGAAGTGTCGAGAGCAAAATCATGCCTTGTACACCACATTTATTGATTTGACAAAGGCATTTGATACAGTAAACAGAGGAGGGCTGTGGATGATAATGTCTAAGTTTGGCTGTTCATAACATCGGTGAAACAGCTACACGAAGGCATGTGTGCTCGTGTACTGGACAGCGGTGCAATCTCTAAAACGTTCTAGTATCAAACGGAGTAAAACAAGGATGTGTACTCGCCCCGACTTTGTTCAGCATGATGTTCGCGGCCACGATGACAGACGCCTTCGGATCATTGGAGCTTGGAATACCCATAAAGTACCGCACAGATGGCAAGTTACTCAATTCCAGAAGAATGAAGGCCAAAACCAAAGTGGCTGGCGACATAATCAGGAAAATTGTTTTTGCTGACGACTGCGCTCTAATGAGCAACTCAGAACTGAACATGCAGGTTGGAATGGACCAGTTGTCTGCCGCATGCGAAAATTTTGGCCTGACCATAAATGCCAAAAAAAACAGAGGTCATGTACCAATCAGCAACAGGCATGCCGTACACAAAACCAGAGACTACAGTCAGCGGGCAGACGTTGAATGCCGTAGACAAATTCACATATCTGGGCAGCAGGCTGTCGAGATCTGTCAGCCTAGACGATGAGGTGGCAAGCAGAATAGCAAAGGCCAGCACAGCCTTTGGTAGAATGCGCTCGATGGTCTGGGCACGTTGTGGCATCAGCGTCAAGACCAAACTCAAAGTCTACCGTGTAACCATCATTCCAACCCTACTATACGCTTGCGAAAGCTGGACTGTATACTCTGGACATGCAAGAAGGTTAAACCACTTCCACACAGGTTGCCTGAGGCGAATATTCCACATCCGATGGCACGATCTTGTCACTGACATCGAGGTTCTCTCGAGGGCTAACGTGACCAGCATCCATGCACTGCTAGAAAAAGCACGACTAGGATGGGCCGGACACCTCGTCCGTATGTCAGACGAGCGGCTCCCAAAGAAGCTTCTCTACGGCGAGTTGAGAGAGGGATGGCGCGAGAGAGGGCGCCCAAAGAAACTTTTTAAAGACGGTCTGAAGGACTCACTAAAAAGTTGCCAGATAGACATCGACACCTGGGAATGTCTTGCGAAAAACAGATCTGACTGGAGAAGCGCAGTCAAATCGGGTGTAGCTGCCGGTGAAGATGACCGTGTTGTGAAAGCCCAGAACAGACGCAAGACGCGGAAATCCCGAGCAGCGGGAACACCATCCCCTTCTACAAATCTCGTGTGCCCGATATGTAGCAGATGTTTTCGTGCTCGCGTTGGCCTGTTCAGCCACATGCGCACCCACACCCAACAGGGAAATCTGTGACAAGGATGATGTCGGCGGTCCTCATCGACAACGATGGACAGCTATTATATACCGTCTTCAGTTAAAAACAGTTCCACTATACATAAATTCCTGCATCTGCATAATTATTTCCTCATTTACGTGAATATAAAGTGCAGTTTTCTATTCTTTCTAGTATCTTTGCATATATCATCTGGCTTATGTGACTTAGAATAGAGATTCCATTCCCCTATGCTTTTTGCATTCTCACTTGTCGGCTTTATTTATCTGTATAGGAATGATGATCGCTCGCTGCCAATCTATCGGTACCTTTCTTAGCATCCAAACCACATTAAATATATTGTTTAGCCAGCCAGCTGCATTTGTCCTGCAAGCTAATAGCCTTTATGTTGAGATAAAATATATCACTGCTGCCTTGTTTTCCTTGCTATCCTGCATGGCTGCTTCATCTTCTGATTCGAATATTTCTAAGACAAGCTCTGTTTCATTCTCTATCTGGTGCTGTGCTGATTAATACTGTCCTAGGTTTAGCAGCTCACTAAATTATTCTCTCCAGCAGGTAATTATGTCCTGTTTATAATTATCGATGGATCGAATTTTTCCTGTCTCATATCATTGCTTTGCTGCTTTAGTAAAAATGTATATGTGATGCAGTACATACGTTTGCAACTTTCTCGTATATTGTGTCAATGAATCATTTTTTGTTCATGAATCATATATTACAATTTTAGCTGCTTTCTTTTTTTTCTTGGTGTCTATTGCGGCATGTATGTAAGCATTGTAATCTTCCTTGGTTTTTGATTTCTGTCATTTTTGACAACATTTTTTTTCTTTCTTGAATGGAACTTTAGACTTCTCCATTCCACCATCTCGTGTGTCTTGTCTGTGTGCCAAGCTTTTTAAGCCTGCATTTCTCTTTTGCTGTAAATGAAATGGTAGTTTCAAAGAATTGCCACTCACCTTCTATAAAGTCTATACTTGTTAAAGTGTTATTTGAGTCTTTGATATCTTCCTCAATCTGTTCCGCAACTTATCTATCTTTGAGATTTTCAATATTAATATTTTCTACTTATGTACTTTGTATTTTTATGGTGTATCCAAGTTGGTTAATATAATTTGTTGTGTGCACTTGTTTAAAAAAAATTGGCATTGGATGTGACAATGTTAGTCAAAAACTATGTCTCAGAGCATTATAGTAGGACCAACTTTACATTCGTATTCAACAGCCTGATCGTATTCTCCATGCTGCCATGTTTCATTTTGTGCAAAGAGAATTAACAACAAATTTGGCCTTAAATATCCTGTTGTTAAACCTTGGTATGTTCCTTTGTTTTATCAATGTTAATTTCTAGGTATGTAAAAATGTTGCACTTATTAAATTATCTGAACACTGGATTCCGTGGCGCAGTGGTTAAGCCTCGTGATCAGGTGGTGTGGGTTCGACTCTAAACACCGCCGTTTTTTTCACTGGTGCTTGATGTGGAGTCCCCTGCATCTCGTAGCCACCTCCTAGTCGTGTTGTCCTTGACTTGCCACTGGGGTAGGGCGACCCGAGACGAGAGGGCGAAGATAAAAAGTAGCGCAGTTAATCCTTACTAAAAATAGCGCTAGCAAAATAAATTATGCCATCATCGTTTCGATGGACGGTGGCCTATGCCTTTTTTTTGGGTCTTTATGGGGGTTTCATTGTTTGTTATTTATTATCATTTCTTTTAAATTGGTGACACTAATCTGCGATTTCTCTTCTACTTCATATGTTAGTCTGTGTATCTTTCCTTGAATGCCTTGATGCATATGTGACAGCATAAATATATGCAAAATTCAGGTACTCCAGCTGCTTACTAAATATTCATTTCATTCTTGTTTTTCTTACATGTGACCTGCTAGTCTATGTTTTGCTTTGTCTGCAGAGATTAACGCATCATCCACCAAGTACAGTTTTTGTTTGTCAGAAATGTGAAGATTTTGTATATATATTGTTTCGGAGAGTGAATCCGACCCGAGTCTCTCAAGAGAGTTCTTGGTCAATCTCAGTTTGTTCTCCAGTGACTTTATAAGTTTCTGCAATGGAAAAACAAATTTAAAATGTCATTATCATAGGAAGAAAAACAATTTGTGTTAGAAAGTTTAATTTAATGAAAACTAATAAATATAATTCATTTATTCTTTAGTTACAAAGAATAATTTATTAATAGCTTATGTTATTACTTTAACAAATTTAGGAGATATTTATTTAGATAATTGTGACCACAATTGAGTAATTTGTGGACGGAAATTAAATTATGAGATTCTTTTTCTTCTGTGGTCTTACTTTCTAACATTTTGTAGCCCAGTGTCATGGGATGTATTTGTTTCTCGTCCCTCTCATGGCCCAAGCGACCCGTATCCTCAATTTACAGAGGGACGTTACGCTGTCTATCCACCTTTTCCTGAGTCTATCTTTTGCACTACTTTATGATGTTCTCGTGTAGATGGTTGCATGAACAATGTGGTCAAACCATTTCATTCTGTTGCATGGTGTAATTTAGGCTGGAAATTGTTGAAACCACTTTTTGAATATTCATATTTGTGATTCGGTCTCTTCTGGTGCTTTAGTGACCTTCCATAGGCACCAAATTTTGAAGGTGTCTAGCTTTTGTTCCTGAGCCCTATTCAATACCCATGTCTGCCATTGGCAGAACACGGTAGAGATGAAGATATTATTTATCATCTGCTTTTTTGCTTGGAGAGAAATCTTGGGGGTGTCTTAGTAGTGAAGACAGCCGGTAAGTGATAGCACCCTCACCTTTATCTCTTTATCAAGTCTGCCATCTTCAGTAAAAACTGTTCCTAAATACCTGAATTCTTGCACCTCCTTGATTTTTTTCCTCATTTACATGAATGTAAAGTGCAGTGTGCTTTCTATCTCTACTCATTGTCTCTGTTTTTGATGTGTTAACATTCACATTGCATTTTGTACAGTTTAAGTACAGTGATGAGTCAATATGTTGATTGGGGTGGATCAAATATTGGTTATCTGCAAAGAGCAATCCGTTGATAATTTCCTGTTCTGTAGTTGCCTCCAATGAGATTTTATTAATAGAAGTCACAAAGAGGAGTAGTGAGTAAACACAACCATATCTGACGCCTGATAAAATGGGGAACCACTCTGACATGCCTGCTGCACTCTGACTGTCCTGTTAAAGGGCATTAATATTACTAAGGAGAGGATCTTGTAGTCCATAATCTGCCAGGATCTCCCATAATTATATATGTTGACTCTATAAAACGCCGTTTCTTGTTTTATGAATATGAGACTGTTGTTACCATCGTATTCTATAGACCGTTCACATATTTGCCTCAATATAAATATTGCGTTGACGCAGCTCTTTCTTTTCCTCAACTCAAACTGATTATTTCTTAATAGGTGGTACCGACGAATGCCCGTGCGGTACCGGTAAAATGACCGCTGAACATCTGCTGCAGAACTGCCCGACATACGAGGATCAGAGAGAGCAGATGTGGCCATCACCAGTGGAACCACAAGACAAGCTCTGTCAGTGTCGACAGCCTCAGGATGACCGCCGCTTTTTTCGAAAAAATAATGGTTACTGTCTGACTGCGTACGAAGAAGAAGAAGAAGAAGAAGAAGAAGAAGAAGAAGAAGAAGAAGAAGAAGAAGATTTCTTAATTGGGGTTCTAGTATCAGACGTTGTTCTTCTTTCGATTATCGTTCATGGATGATGCAGTACATACGTTTGGTACTTGCTGTCTACATTTTTGTCCACAAATAATATTTTGTCCACGAATCATAATTTGCAATTTTCCGTTTCCATTTCTGCTGTCTGTTGCGGCTTGTCTGTAAGCTTTGCAATCTTCCTTGGTTTTCAATTACTGCCATTTTAAACAATTTTTTTTCTTTTCTTGAATGGAATTTTTGAGCCCGCTTTTCTCTTTTACTGTATATGGAAAGATAGTTTTGAATAATTGCTACTGACATGCTATGCTACCTGTACTTGTTAGAGTGTTATTTGAGGCTGACCTCTCAATCCATTTGTTTCCATAATTTATCTCTTTGCGTTTTTATATATTTAATTTCCTATTTGTGTGATTGTCTAATATGGTTTATCCAAGTTGGTTTATATATCCAGACCTATGGTCAGAGTTGATTAGAGCGTTTGGGATCACTTTGAAATGTCTCACTCTCCATCTCTTTTCCTTTCTTGTTAGTAAGAAGTCTCTTTGGTATGCCTGGTTTGTGTTGTTCCATCTATACCACATGAGTATTTGACTTCTAAAGTGGGTGCTAGAAAGTGTTACTGAAAACTAAGTCATGTTCTGCACATAATTAAGAACTTGCCCGAAATATGTTTATGTTAGCTTCCGAGGACTACATTTTCTACTTTGGTGCACTTTGCACATACTGTTTATCACTATAGAAGACACATTCTGGTTTCTAAAACTCTTAGAATTTCATATAAATACACACTATCTAACCAAGATTGCGAAAGGCATGTTGACATGTTGGACACAAAGTCTGATTTTGAGATTCAAATAACAAAAATTTTAAAATATAAAACATTGCTTTCAAAATTCGAAAAATGTAAGATTGCTTAATGACAATGAGTAATGGAATAACTGAGGAAAAATGGACCTGAAGCAAATTTTAACTGAACTTAACATTTGTATACTGGTTTAGAAGACTGCAGAGTCTGTAAACAACCAGTTTGATTTACATTTCCTTGTTCTAAAAGCTATGCGCATCCAATCTATTCTTAAATACATTAATTATTCCTGCCTCCACTACCTGTGGCAATGCATACCAAGCATTCGCCACTCTCTGCCTAAAAATTTTTTTCCTAATATCTAATCCGGACCTTTCTTTAGTTAATTTGTAGCTGTGCCCTCTTGGTCTTGTAGGTGGGTGTATTTTTAAAAACTTGTTATAGTCCAATTTATCCATTCCGTTGGTTATCTTATAAACCGGTATTGTCATCTCAAATTCTTCTCTTTTCTAGTCTTTCGTAACTGTAATTCTGGAATCCAACTATCAGCTATGACGCTCTTTTTTAAATCATTTCCAGCGTTTATATTTCCTCTACGATAAGGATTCCACACCTGTACACAGTACTCCAATCTAGGTCTAACTAATGCTTTATACAGTTTGACTATCAACTTTTTTGCTCCTATGTTTAATATTTCTTTTTATCATACCTAACATTGCATTTGCCTTTTTAACTGCTATCTGAACTTCCTCACTGACCTTACTTGTGTCATCTATTAGAACCCATAGGTCTCATTTCTATCTTTCTAATATTGTTCTCGTCCATTCTGTAATTATGTTTCATATTGAATCTACCCATGTGGATGACTGTATATTTATCTACATTAAACTCTATTTGCCCGCTCTCAGACCATTCTCCATTTTATCTAAAACCGACCTCAATATATCCAGTTCTGCTTTAGATGAGGGACTCCTACATAGTTGTGTGTCTTCAGCAAATTTTGCAATAATGGATCCGATATCATTGTCAAAAGTGTGTATATAAATCAAGAATAAAATTGGACTCAAAACCGAGCGCTGTGACATTATAAGAGTCATTTTTATTTATGCCCACTCTCTGTCTTCTTCTTGGTAACCAATTATCGATCCATTCGGCATCTTCGTCATCTATTCCATGTGATTTTAACTTTCTAAATAATCTTTGATGAGGTACTCTATCAAAAAGCCTTTGCAAAATCGAGATAAATAACATAACTGGCTTATTTTAGTAAACTTCTCAATGAATTCTAATAGATTTCTTAAGCATGCTCCCCCTTTAGTAAACTCATGCTGACTATTTCTGATTAGATTAAACTTGTCTAAATGCATTACAGTGTTTTCTTTGATTATTGACTCTAACAGTTTACAGATTCTGCTTGTTAAACACATCCATCTTTAATTTGCTTGGATTTGATATTTTGCTCTTTTTGATTAAAGGGATCACTCCTGCATCTTTCCAATTCCTTGGAACAATTCATTCTGCAAGTGATTGAGAACATAATATAGCCAATGGTTTTGTTAGTTGGTCTCTAATTTCAAACAGCAATTTTGGATGAATACCATCTTGATCTGGACATTTATCTACTTTCAACACCTACAAAGTTGTAAAAATCATTTCAGATTGATTTTAATTCCGCTGTATACATGTCTCTTTGGAAAATACATAAAGGCTCTTGGATCTTGGAGCAGTCCTCTTTTGTGAGACTGTTCCAAAGTAATCATTGAGTAGATTGGCTTCCTCCATATTCTCACTTATTATTTTTTCTGTACTTTCTATGAGAGGGCCTATTTTGTTTTTTGTTGTTTGTTTATTTCTAACATAATAAGCTGTTACTATCAATTGTGATCTTATGAGCAAGTTTTTTTAATAACTTAACTTAACTTAACGTCTTTATACTGGTTTAGAAGACCATGCAGTCTATACACAACCAGTTAATGTTTGAAATCATTTTGAAAATAATTTACTGAAGTAGAAATGTCCAAGATTCAAGTAGAATGTAATTGTTGTCTGCATCAGAGCAGCTGAGATACAGCTCACCTGCCATGTGTTGATTTCACTCTGCTTCATACACGGTAAATGTACCAATGTCAACCTGGTTATATGAAACATCTAGGTCTAGAGCAACTGCGACTGCGTCCTGTCTACACACGAAGTTCTCATACATATCATGTCCCTTCGTCTTTATCAATGCTAATTCATTGGTATGTAAAAATGGTGCACTTATTCAATTATCTGAACACAGGTCTTTAAGGTGTCTCTTTGTTTGTTATTTATTCTCATTTCATTTATTTTATTCACATTAATCTGAAATTTCTCCTCTTCTTGTTCCTTTGTTACTCTGTATGTGTATTTTTCCTTGTATGATTTGATGCATACATGACAGCACACACATGTATGTAAAAATGGCGTGTTCCAGATGTTTACTAAATATCCATTTCATTCTTGTTTTTCTTACCTGTGCTGTTTGCCATATCCTGCAGTTCATGATTATAAGAAAGATTTCTGAGACTCAGTAGACACCCCTGTCTGGCAGCAGCTTGACCTCTGAATGGGTTAAACAATTTAAATATTTGAATTATTCTACATGAGACCTTTTTACATAGATATCTTTTAAATGAATCTAGTATTCCATAATGCATAAACACTTTTCAAATTGCTTTATAGTTTATAGTATCAAAAGTCTTTCCAAAATCAATAAAGTTTATATGTAGAAGTGTCTGCCTACATGATTATTTGGAATTTTGATATAATATATGGTTATTGATTTGTGCAAGATGCTGCTGCCCGAAATCATGATTATTCTTCTCTCAGTTCTACATCTTTACCATTTTTTATACGTCAAACATTATCTTGGTCAAGACTTTTACAGTCACTGCTTTGAGATACCGAAGGAATGTAGATTTCCTTTGATTAGTAATTTCGTTGATGACCCTGCAGCCATGTTTAGGTGTGACATGGTCTACCCATATCTTGATGAAAAGATGGTACATTATCTCAATTGAGCATGAGATGTCCGCGCATATGGTTTATGTGTGACGCGGAAGGGAGGAGGGTGGGCCAATGATGAATAATCTCAAACACAATAAGTAAAATAACAACATCCTATATTTTAATTAGTATTGGAATAATAACTCATGACGTATGATCTGTAAACCAAATATGTAAATAGCAACCGTAGCTTAAATTTTAATTCAATTTGATTTTACTTGGGCTATAGAGTAGAGGAATGTTCGTTCCTGGAAAGGATTGTCAGACCTTTATTGTGGGATTATTCAAGTACTTGTCTCTAAGACACCTGCCTTCTTCTAACCTGGATTTGACGTTTCAGTATTTTCAATAGCAGACCTTCACAGTCATGTTTTCTGATCTCGGGCGACAACATATAACCCTACACACAGCGATATTGGAAATAATAATAGAAATGTGATCAATAATTTACTGACATGCTGTTTAGTTGGTACATTGTGGTTGTTCAATATTATTTTGTCCAGTCAGCTTAGATGAAGTCATACAGCCTTGCAGTTACAAAATCTAAAAATAACAATCTCATCATCATCATCATGAAGCCTGTCCTTTATAGAACGTCGCTCCCATCACAGTCTGTCTGAAAGAAATTCGTTCCCTTGCCAAAACGCCAGCCTCCGCCACAGTCATACCCAGGCATCCCTGGATATCTTGGTGCCATCGTCTTCTTGGTCGACCTCTTCTTCTTTTGCCTGGCACCATACCTTCCATGACTGTTCTCTCGAGACCGTTGTGTCTCTTGGTGTGACCAAAGTATTTGCATTTTCTAGCCAAAATGAAATTGATAAACCAGTTCTCCTCTATGCTCATCTTTTGCCGAATGTCTACATTTGTCTTTATCTCTGCCCAGGGTATTCTGAAGATCTTACTGTAACATTTTGACTCGAAAGATTCTATTCTCTGTCTGGAAATTTTGGTAATCGTCCATGATTCGCAGCCATAAGCTGCTACAGCAAAAACACAAACTTTCAAGACTTTTACGTTTATCATTTTGTTGGTGCTCTGCCATAATTCCTTCAGGCTGTTCAGTCTCTGCATTGCCATGGCAAGTCTTCTTCTGTTTTCTTTCGAGCAGTCGCCATTCTTGTCAATTCTGGAGCCCAGATATTCAAAATGTGTGACCTGATCTATTTCCTTCCAGCTACTGTAAATTTATATTGACATCGCGTGTTGTCGGTGGTCATTATCTCTGTGTTATTTATGTTTATAAACAGGTTTTGATCTTTACTGTGTCCATTTAAGGCTGACATTAGCTGCTCTAGCCCTTCTGCACTTCTTGATAGTATCACTGTGTCATCTGCGTATCGCCACTCTGGAATCTCGTACCCGCCAATCGTAAATGGGTCGAAACCTTGAATGTTCTCATCTTCTTGAACATTTCTCATTATACATTCCACATGTATGTTGTATAGATAAGGTGAGACGATACATCCCTGTCTTACTCCCTTTTGTACTGCAAAACTATTTTTGACAGTGACTTGTTGATCTTCATATAATGTTTCAATGAGATGAATAATATGCACATGAAAGCCCATTTGCTTCATGATTCTCCACAGATTGTGATGTTTACCGTATCGAAGCCCTTAGTGTAATCAATGAAACATGTGTACAGGTCTACATTAAAGTCTCTACATTTTTCGTAGATATTCCTCATATTGAATATGTAGTCCCTGGTCCCTAGTTCCTGTAGTCTTTTCTGAAACCTGCCTGGACTACGTGAATTTCAGATTCAAACCTTTTCTGTTTTCTTCTTAATAGAATTCGCAACAGTATCTTGCTAGTGTAGCTGATCAGCGCGGTAGTTCGGTAGTTCGTGCACAACTTTAGGTCGCCTTTTTTTGCAGAGGGGAATATACATTGATTTCTTCCGTGCTTCTGGCCACTCTGCGCTGTGCCGTAACTATTTACACAACTTGTGATAAACTCGAGCACCTGCCTCCACTCCTGCTTGTATTAGCTCTGGTTTTTATCACATCCTGGGGACTTTTTCATTTTCAGACTTTTGATTGCTGCGTGTACTTCCTCCGATGTTGGTTCAGGTTCTTTCTCATCCTTTGGTAGGATTGCAACTGAGCGCTTTGTGCTCTATTTTGCCAATTCAGTCTTTGTTCCTAATTTCGGTCTCATTGCGGACATCTTTTGTTATGTTTTACGATTAACGAACGCCTAAAAAATGGCAAATATTTGTTTTCCTTTATGCAGTTTGTTAATTTTTTTACAACTGCTAACAACGGTAACATTCATAGGTGAACCCCTTTTTAGAAAGTAGACATATCTAGTTCTATGTAATGTTAGTTGTAAATTCGTGTAATTCTTCTTTCTTCTTTTGTCCTGCTTGTACCTTACAGTGTCAGGTTATGAAGATGTTTCATGAACTGGCCCTAGCTATTGGTTCGAACACGGGGAGCTTTACTGCTTCTGTTATTTCTGATATCTACCGGTTGCTTGGTCGTAACTTGGCTTTGTATCAATTATATTAGTATAGCATTAGTTTCTGATAGAGACGTTCTGGTGTTTGAGATGTCATGTGACCTAATCATTTGGTTTGCTGTCTCTTGATGAGGTTTATACATTTTTGGTGTACCTATATGTTTTCTTATATTTTCGTTTCTGTTTCTATCCATTATTGTTACTCTAACCATTCTGCGTAGGCATTTCATCTATGTTGTTTCAATGTTTATTTTATCTTTGCTTGTCAATGTCCAATTTTGGCACTGATAGCACAATGTAGGTAGAAATATAGTGTTGTATAGTGTTCTTTTTGTATCAATTGTAACGTGCTTAAATTGTAATATCGGAGACATTTGTCCAATGATTTGACTTGATTTATTACATCTGTGTTGGATTTATCCTTTGTCATGCACTATTATATGTCCGGGGTACGTGAAATTGTTCACATGTTTTTACTTGTTGGTTCTGTATAAATATGTTTATTTTTGTTTCTTCTCCTGCAATCGGTTTTCTCCATGTTGATTTTCAAACGGTAATCCGTTGATGACTCATCCAGATTGTTGATATGGTCCTGCTGTTGTTTTTATGAGGTTGCTATTATTGCTTGGTCATCAGCAAAGAGGAGTTCATTTACATGATTACTGAGTTTTGTTTCCCTCATTAATGTTGGCTTTCTTACATATTGCGTCTGTATATGTGATAAACAGTCAAGGAGATAGTACACAACCGTGCCGTACACCGGCCGTAATATGACATTTTTCGGAATATCCTGCGTTTTTTCTTACCTTACCTAGGCTATTCACATAAAAACTTTTCCAGGGATTGGTCAAATGTGTGTTCTCGTGTTGTTGACAGTAGCTATCTATTTACTCTATCGAATTCCTGCTCTTGGTCCACGAAAGCAACGTGCAGTGTCTGATTGTACTCTATTAATAGTTTTCTCCGTTAGTTGTGTGAGGGGGAAGATTGCATTTCTACAGCTCGTGTTTCTTAAATACCATTTGTCCTTCGCTAAGTTACGGTTCTGTGATTGGGCGTAGTCTTTTTTCTAGTATTTGACAGAATATCTTTCCAGTATAGCTAAGCAATAATATTCCTCTATTCGTGTACTGAACTTGGAAAATATTTCTTTAATTTAGCAACATATGGCAACTTGTTACAATATAAATATTGCGTAATATCCTCCAACGACCAACATGGTACTCTCCATAGCTACACTCTTTAGTATGCCAGAAAATGCATGAGCTAAATTGTGAGTGGAATTGTGGCAACGGAAATAAAATGGAGAGGTTGTCCTGGTTATGGCTCACAATGATAGAAATTACAGAAATGTCGAATATAAAATATATCAAACCGGCCACGCATTTCCTGTTCTACGAATATTAATATAAGAGATAATGCAAAAACGAAGATAGTTTGATAACACATAATATGCGACATGAAAGTCTTCGTCAGAAGATTATAGAAGGCACAATTGAGAGAAAAAGGAGGAGGCGACCAAGACTCGCCTTTACATCTCAGACATGCAAGGGTATCAAATTACAAGTTCGATTTGAAACGTTTTGCCTTTGAGAAGATACTTTCATTAATGTGCAAGATTATCACACGAAATTTTTTTTTTAACTTAGAATGTCGTTTGGTGGATGTGTCATTATTTATCAACGTAGTCACTATCCCGGTCGACACACAAAACGTCAACGCCTGACAAATTGTTGTAACCCAGTGAGATACAAATCAGAAGCGTCTTCTACCGAAACCTGGTAAGCACAACTGCTTGCACCCCATTGTCAGAAGCGTAACTGAATCCCTTCAGGCGTTGCTTCGGCTTCTGGGTGACCGAGAAGTCACAAGATACCAGATCTGGGTCGTACGATAGTCGTCAAACTTCAGACAATCACAATAAGAAGTCACAAGATACCAGATCTGGGTCGTTCGATGGTCGTCAAACTTGAGACGATCACAATGAGAAGTCACAAGATACCAGATCTGGGTTGTACGATGGTCGTCAAACTTGAGACGATCACAATGAAAAGTCACAAGATACCAGATCTGGGTCGTACGATGGTCGTCAAACTTGAAACGATCACAATGAGAAGTCACAAGATACCAGATCTGGGTCGTACGATGGTCGTCAAACTTGAGAAGATCACAATGAGAAGTCACAAGATACCAGATCTGGGTTGTACGATGGTCGTCAAACTTGAGACGATCACAATGAGAAATCACAAGATACCAGATCTGGGTTGCACAATGGTCGTCAAACTTGAAACGATCACAATGAGAAGTCACAAGATACCAGATCTGGTTTGTACGATAGTCGTCAAACTTGAGACGATCACAATGAGAAGTCACAAGATACCAGATCTGGGTTGTACGATGGTCGTCAAATTTGAGACGATCACAATGAGAAGTCACAAGATACCATATCTGGGTTGTACGATGGTCGTCAAACTTGAGACGATCACAATGAGAAGTCACAAGATACCAGATCTGGGTTGAACGATGGTCGTCAAACTTGAGACGATCACAATGAGAAGTCACAAGATACCAGATCTGGGTTGTACGATGGTCGTCAAACTTAAGACGATCACAATGAGAAGTCACAAGATACCAGATCTGGGTCGTACGATGGTCGTCAAACTTAAGACGATCACAATGAGAAGTCACAAGATACCAGATCTGGGTCGTACGATGGTCGTCAAACTTGAGACGCTCAAAATTCAGCCTCTGAATGTCGACTCGTGCGTGGGCGAGCATTGTCGTGCAGAATAATTGCGTTTGTGCCCACACGGACACCAAACAATCGTGCTCAACGTTCCTGCAAAGCTTTCACATATGGAGTTGACAGTTTGGCTGTGCTCCAATAGTTTAGTATGGACTACGCCCTCGTAGTTTTAAAAGATGGTCATTATGACTGTTCTCGTTGCGGCGACGACCTTGTATTTATTTGGTGTAGGTGAGTTCTTATGTCTGTACTCCATAGGCTGGCTCGGGTCATAATCATGTGTACATGACTCGCCAAGGACAATTCGGCGGATTTAGGCATCGCTTTGCTGTTCATATCGCGTCAGTAGTTCCTAACACCCATGCTGCCGGCTCTGTTTTATATCCGATGTCAGCATGCGATGGGCCCATGTCCAACCCACTTTCCTATGTCAGCAGGCGATGGACCCATGTCCCACCCACTGTCCTATGTCAGCAGGCGATGGACCCATGTCCCACCCACTTTCCTCTGTCAGCATGCGATGGACCCATGTCCCACTCACTTTCCTATGTCAGCAGGCGATGGACCCATGTCCCACCCACTTTCCGATGTCAGCAGGCGATGGACCCATGTCCCACCCACATTCCTATGTCAGCATGCGATGGACCCATGCCCCACCCACTTTCCTCTGTCAGCATGTAGGGTTATCGCCTTCTACAGTCCATGCTAATTTCCTGGCAGGGTTATTGCCATCTACAGTCAATGCTAACTTCCTGGCAGGGTTATTGCCTTCTACAGTCCATGTTAACTTCCTGGCAGGGTTATCGCTTTCTACAGTCTACGTTAACTTCCTGGCAGCGTTATCGCCTTCTACAGTCCATGCTAACTTCCTGACAGGGTTATCGCCTTCTACAGTCCATGCTAACTTCCTGGCAGGGTTATCGCCTTCTACAGTCCATTTTAACTTCCTGGCAGGGCTATCGCCTTCTACAGTCCATGTTAACTTCCTGGCAGGGTTATCGCATTCTACAGTCCATTTTAACTTCCTGGCAGGGTTATTGCCTTCTACAGTCCACGTTAACTTCCTGGCAGGGTTATTGCCTTCTACAGACCATGTTAACTTCTTCCTGGCAGGATTATCGCCTTCTACAGACCATGTTAACTTCCTGACAGGGTTATCGCCTTCTACAGTCCGTGCTAACTTCCTGGCGATATTGATTTCCACGCAGGCGTCACCATATACTACAGTCATTCTTCGATGCATGTCGATAGGCACACAACCTTCCGTCATCAGGAATTCAACCACAAGCAAGTTGTTACAACGTATGTTAATGTAGGTCGCCCTTTTAGTGTCTGCTGTGCGCATACACTACATTCCCCTATAATCACTTCATTGGGGACAATTTTCATATACGCTTTACGTTGCTCTGAGCACTGCTGTCTTAGTTATTGCTCTGGAGGTCAAACTTTTAAAATCGCACTTGTACGAACATTTTCTGAAATTAATATCTGCAGATATAGGGTGACTGACCAACCAGATGATGATGAATAGGATACAAATCTTAAACTCCAATGCAAAGCCTGCACTACTGTATGGATCTGAAACATGGAGAGCAACACAAACAACAACGATAATCCACGCATTGCACCACAGTCAGGAGAGTCCTTGTGGATCTTCTCAAGTACACTTCATCATGTCAGAAGGGGCACTGTGACCTGCTACGAAAGAAACGTCCTCACCAGCTAACTCAGCACGAGTAGCTTCGAACAGCAACAGTTGATGAGTCATAGATCTGACTCACAATGTACAAAGTTATGTCAGTCTACGATTATTCTCTTATAAACAGGTACACAGACGACACCTGAATGATGACGCTCTTGGTGTCGGCGAGCCACTCGTGGACTCTGGGATTAACGAAAAGGGAATCGTTTATACAGGTGACTTACTTACTAGATTTAATCCAACTGGTTATCACTGGAACATGTGGGATATACATTTATTCCTGTTTTGAACAGTCTTCTTGAATTCCACTAATGAAACTCGGTTTCACTGGCCTACGTTTCAACGCTCTTCGCCTAGCATTGTTTGTCGTACCTTCATGCTCGTCTCTGAGTTGCAATCAAATTCATGCATAACGATATCGACAGGTTTTGGAGTGGGTGTCAAATCTATTACAACGTTCTCTCCCAAATATTCAGTTTTATTGGTTGATATCGTATTCTACTTCACAGATTCATGTGTGTGTTATTGGATCTCACGATGTCGTGTGTGAATAATGAAACGAAGACATATTGGTTCAGATTCGCAGTATTTATGCAAGTACCGTCTTCATTCTCTTTTACTATAAGCCATTAATCGTCCTGTAATTCCAATTTTTGTAATTCTTTGTGAAAACTCAATCTCATTAATGTCTTATTTTCTCGGTTCTTTGTATAACCTTTATTCTCCTTCCTATCTCTTCTTCTTTGTTCTTTGTGCAACATTGCCTTCGTTTTTATTTCTTTGTTCTTTGTGTACCCTCAGTTTCTTTATTGCATACTTTTTCTTGGTGTAAACTTACTCTTTCTTGTCTGTTTCTTTATGTTACCTTAATCTCTTTGTTGCCTGTTTCTTGGTTTATTGCTTAACCTAAGTCTCTTTCTTGTCTCACCTTTCTTGATGTAACCATAGTCTCTTTTGTCTCTTGTTACTTGGTTTTTTGTGTAATCTGTCTATTTCGTATGAAGCATAAGGCAACTAATACACTGGACCAATCTTCTTCTTCTTCTACTTCTACTACTTCTAGATTAATAATGGAATTCCTTTCTATCATTCACGCAGATGTGTGCATCATTCCAGGTAGCGAAACGATATCCGTTCGTTTTGCAAATCAATCAGGTCGAACATTGGAATCTGTCATCCTGTGTCTTCCTAATGGGACTCACATTTGACTATTAGTTGTAAATTTATGGGTGATTTCCTTCTTTCGTCCTACTATACCTAGGGAATGAGCAGCTCTGGGATGACCAGCCTTTTCCCTGTTGACATTGAGCTTACCCAGCAGTATAGGCCCTGCACTCTGCCTGTGATGGGGTCTCGTGACCGGTAAGCTGGCATTGGGTGAGGTCACGATACAGTGCATCTCCTACCATCCCATCTATCGGATTTGTCAGCATCCTCTGATCACTTTTTTTTAAAAAATGTTCTAGCTGTTTTATTCATGTATCATTTTCTGTCTTTGTTCGTTGTGTCTTCTAAAGCGGAGTGCGGTGTATTGTGTTCAGCACAATAATTGCCCAGTGCATCCAACTTCAGTAGGCATTTTTATCGACCTAATTTTCATAGAAGTGCGACGATGCTGTTTCGTCAATTTGAACACATGCAAGCTTGGGCTGTGGATCGTGTCACTGACCACTTCCGGGTGGGGCATACGCTTGGGTAGCGAGTCGTGCCACTGACCACTTTGCCAAGGTACCCACATTTATCATGAATAAAGTTTTCTTTATAGAGTATTCTTCCAAACACAGGAGACTACTCGACAATTGTCATTTTGGTTGGTGGGTGTGGATGAGAAGGAGGGAGCGTTCAATCCCACGACTTGGAGCGTTCAATCCCACGACATTGAGTTCTTACAACCATAGAGAGCTTTTTGACGTCACTGTTGGCAGTCTGTTACTGCACGCACTTCCTGTTACAGTGGACATCTGCTCATTCCTTTAACACGCATAAACTTTCACCTTGAAGTTATTCTTTTCATCAACAGACATCTTCAGACCACGTGTCAGCTTCCTGTGGAGCATAGAGCTTTAACAAATACACGCCAAGACATCAAATGTTAATATTAAGCTGATCACAACTATCGACGTGTTCGTGGCTCAAAGTTGCTATAAAAGGAGATGGCAATTCCCATGTACATCCCACATGAGTCGCCTCCTACGACATGCTTTACAGGTTAAAGTATTACTTTTCTATGTTCCCATTTGGATCTACTGCCGGGTCTACTGTCCGGTCTACTGTCCAGTCTACTGTCCGGTCTATTGTCCGGTCTACAGTCCAGTCTACTGCCCGGTCTACTGTCCGGTCTACTATCCAGTCTACTGTCCGGTCTACTTTCACGGTCTACTGTCCGGTTTACTGTCGGTCTACTGTCCGGTCTACTGTCCAGTCTACTGTTCGGTCTACTGTCCGGTCACTGTCGGTCTACTGCCCAGTCTACTGTCAGGTCTACTGTCGGTCTACTGCCCAGTCTACTGTCCGGTCTACTGCTGATTCTACTATCTGGTCTACTGTCCGGTCTACCGCCCAGTCTACTGTCCGGTCTCCTGTTGGTCTACTGTCCGGTATGCTGTTCGATCTACTGTCCGGTCTACTGTCCGGTCTACTGTCCGGTCTACTGGTCGGTCTACTGCCCAGTCTACTGTCCGGTCTATTATCCGGTCTACTGTCCGGTCTACTGCCCAGTCTACTGCCCGGTCTATTATCCGGTCTGCTGTCCGATTTACTGCCCGGTCTACTGTCTGGTCTACTTCCCAGTCTACTGTCCGGTCTACTGCCCAGTCTACTGTCCGGTCTTCTGTCGGTCTACTGTCCGGTCTGCTGTCCGATCTACTGTCCGGTCTACTGTCCGGTCTACTGTCCGGTCTACTGCCCAGTCTACTGTCCGATCTACTGCCCGGTCTACTGTCCGGTCTATTATCTGGTCTATTATCCAGTCTGCTGTCCGGTATACTGTCCGGTCTACTGTCCGGTCTACTGTCCGGTCATCTGTCCGGTCTACTGTCCGGTCTACTGCCCAGTCTACTGTCCGGTCTACTGTCCGGTCTGCTGGCCGGTCTACTGCCCAGTCTACTGTCCGGTCTATTATCCGGTCTACTGTCCGATCTACCGTCTGGTCTACTGTCCGGTCTACTGCCTGGTCTACTGCCTGGTCTACTGTTCGGTCTATTATCCGGTCTACTGTCCGATCTACCGTCTGGTCTACTGTCCGGTCTACTGCCTGGTCTACAGTCCGGTCTACTGTTCGGTCTATTATCCGTTCTACTGTCCGGTCTACTGCCCGGTCTACTGCCCGGTCTATTATCCAGTCTACTGTCCGGTCTACTGCCCAGTCTACTGTCCGATCTATTATCCGGTCTACTGTCCGATTTACTGTCCGGTCTACTGTCGGGTCTACTGCTCGGTCTACTGGCCAGTCTACTGTCGGGTCAACTGCTCGGTCTACTGCTCGGTCTACTGTCTACTGTGTTATTGTTGGAGGTTACTTGAACGGAGTTAATTTAATTCTTGATGTTTCTTTGGTGGCAGATTACAGTGGATGTTAATGTATTCTGATATGTATTTAAAAAGTGGAATTAGGTCTTCCTAGCTGTAGTGTTATGAACGGCTCATCTGTAAGCTCACGACTACGAGGTTCAATCACCATCTAATTGGACAGACTGTTGTGACACACCGCTTCCAGTGCTTAGACGGGAACGATAGATTGGAGCGTGATGAATGTGTCTCACCTGGCTATAATATTTCTCTTCGCCCCCACCTATCTGCATACGATTCTCTTATGATAACCATGATCAATGACTAACAAACTGATCATAGGACACAATTCTGAATAGCGCCTTTAAGGAAATCAATACTCTCCATTTTACGCTGCTAGCAGCTTTGCTTCGAACGGTGTCCCACAACCGGTTCGTCATCTTTGTTGGACGTCTATAGTTCGTGATCACGGTGTCTTTGGACGTCTATAGTTCGTGATCATGGTGTCTTTGGACGTCTATAGTTCGTGATCATGGTGTCTTTGGACGTCTATAGTTCGTGATCATGTTGTCTTTGGACGTCTGTAGTTCGTGATCATGTTGTCTTTGGACGTCTATAGTTCGTGATCACGGTGTCTTTGGACGTCTATAGTTCGTGATCATGGTGTCTTTGGACGTCTATAGTTCGTGATCAAGTTGTCTTTGGACGTCTATAGTTCGTGGTCATGTTGTCTTTGACCGTCTATAGTTCGTGATCATGTTGTCTTTGGACGTCTATAGTTCGTGATCATGTTGTCTTTGGCCGTCTATGGATTGTGCTCATGTTGTCTTAGGCCATCTAAGGGTCATGGCCATGTTGTCTTAGGCCGTCTATAAGTCTTGAACATGTTGTCTTTTGACGTCTATAGTTCGTGATCATGTCTTTGGACGTCTATAGTTCGTGAGCATGATGTCTTTGGACGTCTATAGTTCGTGGTCATGTTTTCTTTGACCGTCTATAGTTCGTGATCATGTTGTCTTCTGCCGTCTATGGGTCGTGGCCATGTTGTTTTAGGCCGTCTATAGGTCGTGAACATGTTGTCTATGGCCGTCTATAGTTCGTGAATATGTTATCTTCTGCCGTCTATGGGTCGTGGCCATGTTGTCTTAGGCCGTCTATAGGTCGTGAACATGTTGTGTTTGGCCAACCGTATTTCCGTCTTCTCTTCTCGGTCCACAGCCTGGCGGTTCTGGTGGTGTAGTTGGGTTATTTGCTTAGGACATATTCGATCTAGCTCCAGCGCCGAACTTTTTCGGTGGTGGATATAACTTGTTAGTTGAAGCAGTTCGTGATTGGTAATAGTGTTATTTAAGAAAATGTGGTACCTGATGAAAGGGGTGTGGGAAGATAACAATGGTGTTACTTCACCACAAACAGAAGCCCATCAAGAGTTATCTCTTAGCTTGATAGTTGGTCTGTACAGCCACAGCCAGTGGTAAGGTCAAGTCACTCATGTGGAACTGGCGGAGAACCGGACACACTCCAGTTGCGATTGGCGTGACGAGAAAGCTAGTGTTGGGTCCGGCACAAATTACAAAGCCAACGTATAATATCACTAGACAGTCCCTGATCTGGAACTCACAGGACAGAATACGTATAGGCAGCACTATGCACACATAAAGTTGGGAGCTTGTGACGGATGAAGAAGCCATGACAAGAGATTGAACATTTGGTACACGATTGGCAGAGAAACAGCTTATATTTGGTGAGATCAATGCCCCACAGGGAGATCAGAGGTTTTGTTTGACTGATTGATTGATTGACTGATTGATTGACGGACTGCATGACGGACTGCATGACTGATTGACTGACTGGTTGAATGAGTGATTGATTAAATAATTGATTGACTGAATGACTGACTGATTTATTATTTTTTTTCACTGACTGATTGATTGATTAACTACGAATACGTCCAATGACATCCCATCTTTCTAGTATATAGAATAACTAATTCTATATGCCATTCTGAAGTAAAAATTGAAAGTTTATCTTCTATGAAGTTCGCCATAGTCATGTTGTTATACCTTTTTGTTCAGGAAAGCATTACCTTTGTCTTGACACGATACAAATGTCGTCGAAGCTGACAAAACATTTGGCTATCCAGCTCCACCTGGGACCCGTACCTATGTTTACACACCTAGATAGCAGCCATGGCACTGTGCCTGAACAGGTAAGGTGACACGAACAAGGGTGTAGGGCTTTATCTGATCACGTTGGAGTAACATGTACAGGCCAGGAAAGGTCAAGGCAATCCCATAGCAGACATGGTCTTCTTGAATAAATTGTTATAACCCTGAGGTATATAACGGAAAACTACCCAAGCATGGACTGGACCCATGCATACACCGACGGTTCTATAACAAACACAACACAGAACGGAGGGGCAGGGGTATTCCTGAGCCTAACAAATGGTAGAAAAATAACACTGTCAGTGGCAACTGGAAAATTCTCAAGTAATTTCAGAGCGGAGGCAAAGGCACTGCGGGCTGCAGTAGAAGCAATGCTGACATGCGAAAGCAATGAAAGCCAGATAATCCTGTGTACAGATGCCCTGGCCGTAGTTACAGCACTAAAAAACCAGAAAAATACTGAACTTAATGATTTAAGAGCAGTACTCTGTCAACTATGCCAGCAGTCCACACCAAAAAGGGTAGTGGTACAGTGGGCTCCATCCCACTGTAACATCTAAGGCAACGAGGAGGCAGACAGACTGGCAAAAGAAGGTGCAAGACTACCACAACCAGATTCTAGTGTCACCTACGAAGAGTACAAAAAGGCTTATTAGGGCCAGATACATGGCCAAATGGGAAACAGAACATACTGGCTACACAAAAAATGATGCCTATTACCAGCTGAACAGAAGAGAGCAGGTCGTGGTTTTCAGACTCCGCACAGGCCACAACAGACTGAGGTACCATCTATTCAATAAACTGAAGATAGGTGGCACTGACGAATGCACTTGTGGTACAGGGAAAATGACCACTGAACATCTGCTGCAAAACTGCCCGACATTCGAGGACCAGAGAAAGCACATGTGGCCATCACCAGTGGCAACACTAGACAAGCTCTTTGGCAGTGTCGACAGCCTCAGGATGACAGCTGCTTTCTTCGAACAAATACAAGTTGTCGTCTGACAGCGTACAAAGAAGAAGAAGAAGAATAAGAAGAATAAATTGTTAAAGCTGTCCTTGTATTTTCTGATATTTAACGTTCCCCATCGTTATATGTGTTGAAAAACAGGTCCAACACCACATTTGGCTTTCGTAACCAGCTTTTATCAAAGTCGAATTCCAGTCATTTGTTGAAGCATAGATCCAACACCACATTTGGCTTATCCCAACCAGATTTTAAGAAAGTGATTCCATCCTATTCTTAATGTGGTTCTATAGCAATAGTTTATTTTCATGATGAGATGCCAGTTCTATGCACAATCGTCTTTAGTGGCCTCTTATGACATGCTAGTGATTCTATTCAGTTGTTCTGGTAACCACTCTGGTACTTGTATGTATTAGGTCCCAACCTTTTTTAGGCAATATGACTAGTTCACCACATCGCCACCTTGTCTTCCCTAAGTCATGGAATCGATTTACAGCAGGGTAAGCTAAAATGCTGGGGCGAGCAACGTTTATTTCTCAACCCACAAAATTTTCTCAGTGGGGAATAAGCCCCGTATTGATGGTAACGGAGAATTTCCTGATGTGTATGTGAATTACAAGGAATTTATTGAAATATATGTGCACTACAGATAATATCTTGAAATGTATGTGAACAACAGATAATATATTGAAATATATGTGAACTACAGATAATATCTTAAAATGTATGTGAACTACAGATAATATCTTGAAATGTATTTGAACTACAGATAATATCTTGAAATGTATGTGAACTATAGATAATATCTTGAAATGTATGTGAACTACAGATAATATCTTGAAATGTATGTGAACTACCTATAATATCTTAAAATGTGTGAACTACATATACCACCTTGAAGCAGTTACAAAACTCTCCGGCTACCTATATTCATTAGCACACTAACGAAGAGATAGTCAGAAAGCACATTTTGCGTTCATATAAGGTGAGCCTAAAAAGGCTGTGAATGTAGTTAGCAACATCAGCAGGCATACATGAAATACTACCAAAACCGACAACTGTAAGATGTGCTACAAAGTGCTTTGGCTTAGGTTGCCTGCGTGCAGCCATCTATTGTAATGGTCCTATGCTTTGTCAGGAACGATGGGAAGATGAAAACCAACAGCAGCAATGATTGAAGTCTGAACTCTTGATTGTAATATGTCACGACTCCGATCGCGATACGCTCGTCAATACAAGTATAAATAGAATTGTATACACGGTGTGTAATAGGACAGTTTTTTGTTGACTGCATCAAACAAACATAAACATTGCATCAGAAGTGCTGCTACACGGATCATTCCTTTCACATTTTCGCGGCGTGTAACGCAAAGGGCTACTACTATAGCTGACCACCTCACAGGAAGCCTGTATACAAGTGCCAGTATCTATACCCAAAACAAGAAGTAGGCATACACTAAACAAGATGGAGCTCGGGGCCTCACAATGCGAAGAGGTCTACATTTGGTAATCGTGTGAGTGTGTTGGGGGAGGGGGTGAGGTGCTTTTAAAATTGTATATGTATTGGGGGATCTATGTGACAGGGGTGTGCCATCAATGGACTGACGTTACTAGTCCCTAGACATTTTAGTTCAGTTAAATTTCCACGGGACATAAAAGCATAAAATCAAAACTTTGAATAACAGTATAAATATTCCTCAGTATTTCTCTCACTTTGTGTTGCACTACTTGACGATATTATCGCTTTTTGCGCCCCATACCCCATACCATGATATCCGCAACCGTACTGGTTCCCTAATTGCCAACCACTTTAATGGTCCTGAGCACCGGGGTAAGGCTGACGTTAGTGTCACTGGTCTAGTTTCTTGCTTCTCTGATGATTGTCATCGATTCGTTCTTGAGAATAGATTTATCTCCAGCATGGGTTGTCTCCAACCGCATGGCATTAATATCTCCCATAACTTTTCTTAAAACCTCATACTGGCTCCATCTATTTGTCTTCTATTGCCCCCCCCCCTTCTCTTCTTCTATCAGTCTCCCCCCCCCCCCTTCTCTTCTTCTATCAGTCTCCCCCCTCCCTATATTAATCTCACCCCCTCCCAGCTTATATCATCTTCTCTTTGTTCTCACCCCCTCCCGGCCTATATCACCTTCTTTTTGTTCTCTCACTTGGATCACTATTTGGCCGTTTCCATATTTGGTTACCACTGGCTTATCAGGCGTATTCCCGCTCACTTTTTACGCTCTACTGGCCACCTTATTTGACCGCCTCCCTTCATATTCAGTCAAGCATCTGACCCAACCGGTCGCTTAGATCATTTTTCCTTAAATGTTGATTTGTTAGTTCAGTGCTGTCGTTATTTGTTGTCCCTGATGAAAGCCTATTGGTCGTAACGTAGGTTTTGTTTGTGTTCTCTAATCGGTGCGGTATCTGACCATACCCATTTTAAAAAAATGTTGATTAAATTCAACCTTAATCGACTTTGACATTTTTTTCATTTTTTTTTCCCTGCTTGTGTACGACCTTTGTCACTTCAAGTTTATAAAACCTTAGAAGAACGTGTCTCTTCCGGCAGTGACGACATTGGTCTCGCTGGGGGCGTGGTCGTGGCTGCAATAAGTCAACGAAACGTGTGATGGTTTTGCTACTAGACATAAACCGAAGAGAACATATGAGAGTGGATGTCCGAAAACAAATAAGAAAGCAGCTTCTTGAAGACCAACTAATTAAAGTACCACCATTAAACACATATTTTACTCCAGCAAATAGATGCATATTTTTAATTAACAAATGGCCTCCCAGCTTTTTATAGGTTCGGGCCTAACCAATTCTTTATTCAGCACTGCCTACAGCAATGGTTTGGCATTCCGAGTTTGCTAGCCCCATGCACATTACTCTGTAGTCGCCATTTACAACAAGCTTGGAAGGTTACAGTTGACGTATTCTTCTACATCAAGTCTTATTGCTGTCAAAACATAAGCTTGCGTGATCGCTCTCTGTGTTCTCCTAGCGCAATTTCTTGACGGCTGGACTGCCACACAATGTCCACATATTGACACTAGACAGGATCTCCAAGAATGATACGGACTTCTACCTTCTTCGACTGGAGCATGTATTGGAACAGCACGACAACCCTCTGTTGTCTAGGCCAGCCAGCGTGTCTTTACAAGTAAGAGTCTCAGATGTGAATTTGATAGAAAATACGGACATTATTTTCCACGACATATATTGAATTGATCGGAAAAAAGTGTACACTTTTTGTTTGAAACACTTGTAACTGATTGGAGAATATTGAATACAATGTGTGTACAGTTTGTTGGTGAATGTTCGACATACGAAAGACATTATGTTTAAAACGTACAGTGTAGAGGTGAGATTACGTCGTGTCAGGTAAAACATACTGATCAGACTGTTTTTGACAGGGTCAGATGAAATATCCTGCTCGGACTTTGTTAGTCAAACATACTGATAAAAACTCAAATTTATCTTCAAGCACTTCTCCCTAGAAACAGACTGTTTCATGGCAGTCTGACTAGCGCAAACAGACTGTTTCATGGCAGTCTGACTAGCGCAAACAGACTGTTTCATGGCAGTCTGACTAGCGCAAACAGACTGTTTCATGGCAGTCTGACTAGCGCAAACAGGGTGTTTCATGGCAGTCTGACTAGCGCAAACAGACTGTTTCATAGCAGCCTGACTAGCGCCACCAAAGAAGTCGTCTAGAGCAGCGTTTCCCAACCGCCGGTCCGTAGACTAGTGACGGGGTGACGGTCCTAGAAAAATGTGTAGCCGCTAAACACCTTCATGGAAGACATCAATTTATACCTACATAATCGTCATGAACAAGGACACCTGATCAATTTGTCTTCTGACGTCACTCTGATGTCCAAACATAAAATCCAATTATTGTCTCAATTTTGTACATCACTGGAAAATGAGTATCCAATATATATATATATATATATATATATATATATATATATATATATATATATATATATAGAGAGAGAGAGAGAGAGAGAGAGAGAGTTACATAGTTGTAGAGAGAGGTGGCGGGTGGGGGGGGGGCGTAAACTTCGGAAGACAGACACGGACACCGGTCTGTCACCGCGGAGACGGAGTACTCTTTACAAACGCCCTCATCGCTGCCCCAGTACCGAGGCAGCGGAGTTTCCGACTCTCCCACAAGAGCTCGCAGGGATCACGATCGTCACATCCACTGATCATACAGAATACGGTAGCGCCCCCTCCGCCTCCCCTTTCGAAACGGGTCGTCAGCAGCAGCGCTGCCTCAGGATATAAGGGGCCCAATGAGGGTCCCAACATGGAATGTACTGACACTAAACGGGACTGGCTATGTCGCGGCGCTGACTAGGTCGGCTCAACATTACAATCGCCAGTGTCACTGAAATAAAACTAAAGGTCCAAGGTCAATAAGTTGTCGAAAACGCTTGTCTGCTGCACTCTGGTGGCCTTCAACACAGAAATGGTGTGGGCTAATTCAAAAGACCCCCACTCCGAGACATTATATTATCCTGGCACGCCATCTCGGACAGGCTCCTCGTGGCACGACTTATACATAAACATGGTCACCTCACAATAATAGTCGCCTTCGCCCCCACAGATGAGGCTCAACCCCAGACAAAAGACGACTTTTACTAGGATCTGGCCAGTGCTTCAGTCACAGTTCCTCTTCATGATGAATTCATCCTACTGTAGATTTCCACTCAATTTCAGCGTCCCAGCGTAGTGGTTATGAGTCGGTCCTGGGCTCGTTCGGCAGTGGAAATGAAAATGATAACTCGCACAGGTTTCTGTCATTTTGTGCCGCCTTCAGTCTGAAGATTACCGACTCATAGTACCGCCTCCTAGACATCCACCGTCACACATGGATCTCTAACAACCGAAGGACAAGGAAGGAACTCGACCACATCCTTGTGAGAAGTCTCGATGGGGTGACTTCCTGTCGTGTCTTTCGCGGTGCTGAGGCCCGCTTGCTGATGATCAGGTACTCCATCAGCCCATATGCCACTCCAAAACTTGTGACGACCCCTAGGTACAATATCTAGCTCTTCAAGACTAACCCAGGTGTCGCAGACAAATACACCGATGATGTCAAGGAAAACCTGATTGCATCGGCCCCCTTCCAGATTTCCCGGAGGCAGCATGGGAAGTCATGAAGAACGCCACATGCGAGGTCGTCAAGCTAATCATCGGCTCAAGGACCCCAATGCATCAGAAGTGGCTCTCCGATACCTCGTATGGCATCATACTCCAAAACAAGCTAATCATCGGCTCAAGGACCCCAATGCATCAGAAATGGCTCTCCGATACCTCGTGTGGCATCATACTCCAAAACAAGCTAATCTTCGGCTCAAGGACCCCAATGCATCAGAAATGGCTCTCCGATACCTCGTGTGGCATCATACTCCAAAACAAGCTAATCATCGGCTCAAGGACCCCAATGCACCAGAAGTGGCTCTCCGATACCTCGTATGGCATCACCCCAATGCATCAGAAGTGGCTCTCCGATACCTCGTGTGGCATCATACTCCAAAAGAACTGAGCCAGGCTGCGCGATGACCACGTTGAACGACGACGGCTGAAAGGCCAATTCCGCGCCGCGACCAGGGTAGACAAGGAACACTATCTCACCGAATATGCTCACGAAGTCAGATCTGATCTAAGTTCTCATGACCTCAGACCCACCTTTCAGGCGATCAGGCTCATTCACCCTGGAGGCAAGCTGAGCGGGGGGTGGGGGGGGGGGAGCAGAGTTCATCAATAAGTCCGACGGCTCCATGTGCTCGTCCTACGAGGAGGTAGCGAGCATGTAGAAGGAGAACTACACGTATACTCTTAACCACCCATCAGCAACGACATGTCCCGAGCTGTCTACTGAATCTCCGTATCCTTCCCGAGATACAAAAACGAAAATTCACCCCCTCCTATAGCTGAAGTCCTAGCTGCTATTCGGAAACTCTGAGATGGACGAGCGGCAGGCCCGGATCACATCCCACCGGAACTGTTGAAACACGCTATCGACCCGATCAGCTCAACCATTTATTCCTATCATCCGTAATTTATTCCTGCAAGTATGGAGAAGGGGACACGTCCCAGTCGACTGGCGCGATGGAATCGACGTCTTCCTGAACAAGGGCAAGGGGAGTCTCAAAGACTGCAATAATGACAGGCCTAAAACACTATTCTCGGTACAGGGGAAGGTGTTTGCCCACGTGCTACTGGTCAGACTCAAGCCTCTCTTGAGCACAAAACGTGCCCCAGAACAGCCTGGCTTCTCCCAGGGCCGTTCTACAACCGACGCTATCCTTGCTCCGCGTCTCCTCGCCGAACTGCACCAGGCCTTCAATCGCCCCTTGTACGCTGCATACGAGAAGTTGAAGTCCGCCTTTGACTATGTTGATCGGCCGGTTTATGGAAAGCCCTCCAGAGAATAGGCACCCGGCCCCCCTGTTGAACCTGATCAAAGAACTACACAAGGACACCGACGCCAGAATTCGATGTTGTAGCATTCTCTCTGACAGATTCCTACGACTTCGGGTGTCAGACTGGGATGTGTTCTTGCCCCCGACATATTCTGCCGGGCAGTCGACTGGCTTCTTGACCGCCTTATCGCCCATCAGGAGGGTATAGCTATTGGTCAGTCAATCTTTACTGATCTCGTTTACGCGGACGACATTGTCCTGTTCTGCACAGACAGATCTCCGCTGCAGCGGTCTCTGGAAATGTTAGACAATGAAACGCTCTCCCTAGGCCTGTCGATATCCTGGACCAAGACCAAAGTTCAGAATCTCATTTTTCCGACACAGCACCCCAGGGTATTGAAACCCAAGGTCACACTTCGGAGGGCGCCAACGAATTAATCACTCTCGGTAGCATGATATCATCCCATGGGCGCAGCGGTCCCGATATGTCAAGGCGGATCAGATCAGCTGCATTTGCTATGCACGACTTCCGACGTGTATGGAGTAATGGCAAGATCTTTCTTGGGACATAAATCCGTATCTACCAGTCCTGCGTGGTCCCAGTCCTGCGTGGTCCCAGTCCTGCGTGGTCCCAGTCCTGCGTGGTCCCAGTCATGCGTGGTCCCAGTCCTGCGTGGTCCCAGTCCTGCGTGGTCCCAGTCCTGCTTTACGGCTCCGAAATCTGGATATTGCTGTAACCTGACATGTGGGGACTGGAAGCCATTCATCTGATCAGCGGCGTATCATGGCATCCGATGGCATGATTACATTTGCAAAGTGGACGTCTCTGCTAAAACAGGCATCCACTTAATCTCAGAAACACCTGACAGACGCCAGTTTCTTTGTTCGGTCATGGTGTACGACTGGAGCAGGAAACCCCTGCCCTCAAAATACTCCACTAGTCGTTCCTTGGCGCCAAAAGTCTTCCAGCGACCGGCTGGAGGCGCAGAAGAGGTCGTCCCCGAACAGAATGGCTCCAGCAAGTAGCAACCTTCTCCTCGACCCTAAATGAGGCCTGGAAACACGGCACAGCTGTTTGTCATGGTTGTGGCCAAACGACGCAACATGCCTCAAACGACTAAACGAACATTATTATTATTATTATTAGAGCTATGCAATTGTTAGTTGTATTTTTGACTACCTTTTTGAGAAGACTTTTTTCAACCTGTCAGTGATCAACATCAAACAAAGAAACAGAATGGATTTCAATGCATCACTTCGTCTCTTAGACACAAGCTTGTAGCCTCGGTAATCAAATAGTTCAATAAAATAAGCAGGAACAGATTTCATTATTTGAAGCAAATATTACTTTCTCAAATGTTATATTATTAGTATTTGTATTTACTGCTCGGTTTCTGACTATTTATTTAACAACTTTATTCATTTCATTTTATAATATTAGATTTTTTAAAGTATGCACAAAATACTATATAAATAACGGTTTTTATTTCTGTCTGAGCTACGCGCGAAATGTTTGTCATATTTTCACCGGTCTGCGGGCGTGGAAAGGTTGGGAAACACCGGTCTCGAATGCGATTCGCATTAGCAACAACTAAATAAGCTTATAAGCAAAAAAGCTTACTCAAGGGTGTACACGGTTGTATAAGATTGTGTAATGTTGTGTAATGGTGTGTAATGCTGTGTAAGGGTGTGTAATGTTGTGTAAGGTTGTGTAAGGTTGTGTAATGTTGTGTAAGGTTGTGTAAGGTTGTGTAAGAGGCTGGCCATGGCATAATTTAACACAAAGTATGACTGACATATTTCAATCCATGTTATTATAGATGTGCAATAATAGACGCCCAAAATGTTCACAGCATTCGAAATGGGAACACAAAATAGTAACACCATAACCTGCCAGGCATGCAGTAGTGTTCGGCTAAGGATAGATGGGCATGTGTCACTACCTCATTCTCTGAAAGCTTTGAATTAGCAACTTGGGAAAGAAAAGATGACACGTACACCGTATATGAAAGGGAAGCGGATACGGTCAAGGCAAATTACAAACAAAGCTATTCACAAATCAGACGACGTTGGCAGGGAAGACGTCATGAATATTTGCTTGCACGCAGCATCAATTTTGTGAGATTCGTGTCTAAGTCATTTGATATCGATTACGGCAAAGTATTGGGGACTTTATTGTTCAATCTCGTAGCGTTGGTAATGTTTGAGGAGCAATTGCCTGCTTGACAATTATCCATTTATAAAAAGGCACGTTCATATTAACAGCAGGATCGACATGGAGTAATGTGTTACTCGGTTGAATGCAGTGTTAGTGATGGCGACGAGGTTATCGCGTCAAAGAAAGCATATGACCTTGACTACAGTTGACCCCTGTACAGGAAACATGTATCCAGACATTTCCAACTGCGGTTTCAGTACCAATTTAAAGGAGAAAAACGTAAATAGATTAAGACAGATCAGCATTTAATGACGGTATGCACTTCTTGAAGACCTATGCTCTACCGGAACGTGAAAAGCCTCTTTGTGAGTTGATTGGTTTTGTCAACAGGATTATGGCTTGTCGTATATCTGTAGATCTCCATCACTATGTTTCCTATGTCCCATCTCTTCAGCCAAGTTTTCTTGTTTGAGTTCTTATAAGTTGTCTGTTTGTTGAGCTGTTCAATGCTGTACGTGGCCGTTTGTAGAGATGTTCTATGCTGTGTGTGACTGCTTGTAGAGCTGTTCTATGCTATGCGTGCCTGTTTGTAGAGCTAGTCCAGTGAGTGGCTGTTTGTAGAGCTATTCCAGTGAGTGGCTGTTTGTAGAGCTGTTCCATGCTGTGTGTGACTGTTTGTAGAGCTGTTCCATGCTGGGTGTGACTGTTTGTGGAGTTGTTGTCCGGTATGTCTGGTTATAGAGTTGCTTTATGCTGTATATGGCTGTTTGTAGAGCGGTTCCTTGATGTGTAAGGCTGTTTGTAGAGTTGTCTCATGCTGTATATGGCTGTTTGTAGAGCTGTTCCATGCTGGGTGTGACTGTATGTGGAGTTGTTGTCCGGTATGTCTGGTTATAGAGTTGCTTTATGCTGTATATGGCTGTTTGTAGAGTTGCCCCATGCTGTATATGGCTGTTTGTAGAGCTGTTCCATGCTGTGTAAGGCTGTTTGTAGAGCTGTTCCATGCTGTGTAAGGCTGTTTGTAGAGTGGTTCCATGATGTGTAAGGCTGTTTGTAGAGTTGTCTCATGCTGTATATGGCTGTTTGTAGAGATGTTCCATGCTGTTTGTAGAGCAGTGCCATGCTGTGTGTGGCTATTTGTAGAGCTATTCCATGATGTGTGTGGCTGTTTGTAGAATTGTTCCAGTGAGTGGCTGTTTGTAGAGCTGTTCCGTGCTGTATATGGCTGTTTGTAGAGTTGTTCCTTGCGTGTGGCTGTTATAAATCGGACTAGACTTAAATCTCTAACACTTGATCCCACTCGGTGGTGTTTACTGGGACATTTTTACAGCACGTAGTTTAGACTAGAGGCTGTAACACGTTGTTGGTGAGCTGAATTCTCTTCACGGGATTTGTTTAAACCATTTCATTTCCTGTCCCCAAGATTTGTTCAAACCATTTCATATCATCTCCGCAGGATTTGTTTAAACCATTTCATATCATCTCCGCAGGAATTGTTTAAACCATTTCATATCATCTACGCAGGATTTGTTTAAACCATTTCATATCATCTCCGCAGGATTTGTTTAAACCATTTCATTTCATCTTCCCAGGATTTGTTTAAACCATTTCATTTTATCTCCGCAGGATTTGTCCTACCATTTCATATCATCTCCGCAGGATTTCTTTAAACCATTTCATATCATCTCCGCAGGATTTGTTCAAACCATTTAGAATCATCATTGTTGAGGAAACAACACTTGGAGGAAACTTTAAGCCTTTGGACATAACTGTCCATAAACTTATATGGAACACAGTCTACGGACCGACACAATCTAGAATTAGTAAGTCTTATATTCCATTCTGCAAGTAGAACCGGAAATCAAAATGCCATTTCTGAATGTTATCTATTACCAATGATCAGTTCAATTGTCATTTATTTCTCACAAGTGAACACTGTGAAAATGTAATTTATTTTTTCAAAAAAGATAATTTAAAATGTCATTGTTATTTTCCCGAGTGATCACTTAGAAATGTAATATTTTTGTTCTTTCAAGCGATCACTTGAAAAGTAGTAAAATTTTTCTCCAAGAGAACAAAACAAACTATGTTCTTCCGATCGATCACTTCAAAAGTAGTATGATTTTTCTCCAAGAGAACAAAACAAACTATGTTCTTCCAATCGATCACTTCAAAAGTAGTATGATTTTTCTCCAAGAGAACAAAATATAATGTGTTTCCGCCTAAAGACGTCACTTAAAATGTAAATTTTCCTTCCACAAGAGGTTACAAAAAATGTAATTACGTCTCATCCGTCCCCCCTCTACCTTCCCAATACACACATGTCCCTCCTTCCTATCCTAAGAGAACACTTAAAATGTAGTATGAAGATATAAAATTCACAATAATTAAATGAAACAAGATCTTCTAAACATTTTAGACAAACTTGCACACCAATTAAATGAGATCAGGCATTTTAGACAAACGTGCACACCAATTAAACAAGATGAGACATTTGAGATAAACATTCACAATAATTAAAAAAGATGAGACATTTTAGACATGCCTAATAATTAAACACGGTGACACATTTTAGACAAACGTAGACATTAATTAATTAAACAAAACCAGACACATTAAATGAGACAAGACCATCTAGACAAACGTACACAATAATTAATGAAACAAAACCAGACCTTTTAGACAAAGATCTACAGCAATTAAATAAAACAAATCTGTTATTAGAAAAACCTCCATTTATCTTAATTCCAGGTTCACTGGATTACAAAATGGTAATGACGCCCCCTTTTACGATAACGCTACAACCAATGGAGATACGAACTTTCCGTGTGCAAGCCGACTGGTGAAACTGTTACATCGCCTGAAATGATAGCACAGATGTTCCTAGCTAATCCTCTTGGGCCACCAAAGAGTCCGTGTAGTCTTGATGGAGTCTGCATATCAAATCTAGACTTTGAAATTATCATTTGTTTTCACTTATAAAATAAACAAACAGAGGATTATTAATTCAAAAGTCAGACGATAGTTCTTGATATAATAGTGTTGTCGAAACTTTATCTACTCACGAAGAAAGTGTTTCTAACACGAGGAAAATGAATTTATTTGTAAGATAACTAATTTATTTATTGTTTTGTGATTCTTCTTCTTCTTCTTCTTCTTCTTCTTCTTCTTCTTCGTTCGTTCTCAATCTCCCTCTACCAAACCCTGAAATGGTTAGTAGCAGAATGTAGTCCAGAAAACGGAATGCGTTGTGTTGTAGTTTACAGCTTGACTGCAATATTTGCACCTTCCGGTCCAACACATCCGACTTCAGCAAGCATTTTTTGAGTACCGGGTTAGCATTCCCTTTTCGATCCCTTCTCCTTAGCCAGTCTGCCCTGCTGCAGCCTGTTATCCAGGATCACCGCGTGGAGGTGTAGAAGGGTCATGCCAGCTCTGGTTCGCAGGCCCTGACGCTAGCAGTCAGCTATGGGTTGCTGACCACTGCAGCTCATGCGCTGCTCAGCATCTTGATCCCGTTTTGTGATTCGACATTGAAGATGTTGTTACCTTCAGTACTATTGTTGAACTTTTCTATTTATGCTCACTTCGTGTCCCTGATATTTCTAACAGAAAGATATACATGTTGTCAATTGTGCCAACTACTAGCTTTTACTGGGCAAGATAACTCTCTCAGCACTTGTTGAATATGGAAAGAGAAACAAAAAATTATCCTTCGTGGCTCTTAATTAAAATGTAGAGCTCTTGTCGGGCCGTATAGATGTCGGTCTGCTGGTAGAGCCGTGTGGGTGTCGGTCTGCTGGTAGAGCCGTGTGGGTGTCGGTCTGCTGGTAGAGCCGTGTGGGTGTCGGTCTGCGGGTAGAGCCGTGTGGGTGTCGGTCTGCTGATAGAGCCGTGTGGGTGTCGGTCTGCGGGTAGAGCCGTATAGATGTCGGTCTGCTGGTAGGGCCGTGTGGGTGTCGGTCTGCGGGTAGAGCCGTATAGATGTCGGTCTGCTGGTAGGGCCGTGTGGGTGTCGGTCTGCTTACCGGATGGTGTGGGTGTCGGTCTGCTTACCGGATGGTGTGGATGTCGGTCTGCTGACCGGATGGTGTGGGTGTCGGTCTGCTGACCTGATGGTGTGGGTGTCGGTCTGCTGGTAGATCGTGCCGGTGTCGGTCTGTTGGTAGGGCGTGTGGGTGTCGGCATGTACTAACATATGACAGATGAAGTTTGCATATGGGCTAGCAGTTCCTAAGCTGGTAGTCGGCAGAGATGTAGCCTGTGCTGCAAGAATAAATACAAAGGAAGTTTTTTTTCTTGACTAAAAGTTTAAGAAACACCGACAAACACCGCGAATGGCTGAGCTAGGAGCTTATGGGTATATAATAGTTCAATGTTTGTTCGGATCCGAATTTAGAAGCCAGTTTCAGCTAATTCTTTAACGCGTGTCCACATAAGATTGAGAATTTATTGATATAGTAAGTTTCCTGTTGTTGCGATGATGGTGACGTAACGTCATCACACGTGTTCAGGGACAGTCATGCGCACTTAACGTCTTTATACTGCTTTAGAAGACTCTGCAGAGTCTGAATACAACCAGCTTCATTTACATTACCTTCTCTAAAAGCTATGCGCATCCAATTTATTCTTAAATGCATTAACTGTCTCTGCCTTCACTACCTCCCGTGACAGTGCATTCCAAGCATTCGCCACTCTCTGATTAAAAAAATATTTTCTAATATCTAATCGGGACCTCTCTTTAGTTAATTTGTAGCTATGCCCTATTGTTCTTGTGGGTGGCTGTATTTAAAAAAAAAAACTTGTTATAGTCTAATTTATCCGTTCCTCTGATCATCTTATAAACCTGTATTAAGTCACCTCGAATTCTTCTCTCTTCTAGACACTGTAGGACGGTTTTTCTGAGTCGTTCCTCATAACTGTAATTTTGGAATCCCACTATCATCTGTGTCGCTCTTTTTTGCATTCTTTCCATCGTTTATATCCCCTCTATGATAAGGACTCCACATCTGTACACAGTACTCCAATCTAGGTCTAACTAATGCTTTATACAGTTTGACTATCACTTCCTTGCTCCTATGTTTAATATTTATTTTTATCATACCTAACATTGCATTTGCCATTTTCACTGCTACCTGAACGTGCTCACTCACCTTACGTGTATGATCTATTATAACCCCTAGGTCCCTTTCCTTATCTATCTTTCTAATATTGTTCTCTCCAATTCTGTAATTATGTTCTATATTGGATCTACCCATGTGGATGACTGTACATTTATCTACATTAAACTCCATTTGCCAGCTTACAGACCATTCTCGAATTTTATCTAAATCCGACTTCAACATATCCATTTATGCTTTAGATGAAACACTACTGCATAGTTTTGTGTCATCAGCAAATTTTACAATCATGGATCCCATATCAATGTCTAAATCATTTATATATATATATATATATATATCAAGAACAGCAAATAGATACACACATGAATCCATATCCTGACCAATGCGTCCTGAAATAACCTAAATGACTGCCGTCTGGGGTGGGAAGATGCGTGCCTTCACCAGTACAATAACAAAAAGCCAACCTTTACCCCAAACAAAAAAATTATCTAACATAAGTCATTAGAGCAATAGGCTGACTACAGCTGTTCGAAGACAGTGTACAAGCCGGATGTGAAGGTTTTGTACATGAGTCTGACATCCCAGTAAGGGGGGGATGTGAAAGCTTTGTACATGAGTCTGACATCCCAGTAAGAGGGGATGTGTAGGCTTTGTACATGAGTCTGACATGCCAGTAAGAGGGGATATGTAGGCTTTGTATGACATCCCAGTAAGGTGGAATGTGAAGGTTTTGTACATGAGTCTGACATCCTAGCAAGAGATGGGGGCGGGGGGGGGGGGAAGGGGGGTGTGTGAAGGTTTTGTACATGAGTCTGACATCCTAGTAAGGGATGGGGTGAGGGGGGGGGGGAAGGGATGTGAAGGTTTTGTACATGAGTCTGACATCCTAGTAAGGGATGGGGGCGGGGGGCGGGGGAAGGGGGGTGTGTGAAGGTTTTGTACATGAGTCTGACATCCCAGTAAGGTGGAATGTGAAGGTTTTGTACATGAGTCTGACATCCCAGTAAGGTGGAATGTGAAGGTTTTGTACATGAGTCTGACATCCTAGTAAGGGATTGGGGTGGGGGGGGGGGGGAGGGAGATGTGAAGGTTTTGTACATGAGTCTGACATCCTAGTAAGGGGGGATGTGAAGGTTTTGTACATGAGTCTGACATCCTAGTAAGGGATGGGGGCGGGGGGAGGGATGTGAAGGCTTTGTACGTGAGTCTGACATCCTAGTAAGGGATGGGGGTGGGGTGGGGGGGAAGGGATGTGAAGGTTTTGTACATGAGTCTGACATCCCAGTAAGGTGGAATGTGAAGGTTTTGTACATGAGTCTGACATCCTAGTAAGGGGGGATGTGAAGGTTTTGTGCATGAGTCTGACATCCTAGTAAGGGGGGATGTGAAGGTTTTGTACATGAGTCTTACATCCTAGTAAGGGGGAGATGGGAAGGTTTTGTACATGTCTGACCTCCCAGTAAGACGAAACTGCAGTCTGATTCAGGAGGATTGGGTGAAAGAAGCTCTTGCAATACAAAGAAGTGGCAAGACAATGCCGCAAGTAAAAAAGGGAAATTAAAACGAAACCCCCAAAAGCTCAGCAGTGAGTTGCAATTTCAGTCCTATCATATAATCGTCATGACTGAAAGGTGCTACAAACTGGCATCGATGTAGAAAAGTCAATCCATCCGTTGTTATCGCGTGGCTTGGTCGTTCTCTTCTGATATCTTATCTGTCAACTTCTGTTGTTAGACAAATTGGGGGGAGGGGGTTGGTTGTAGAGAGAGTGTGCTTCACTGCTCAAAAATAACATTGTTGTTGTTGTTGTGAACACACTAAGTTGTGTTGACGCATTGGTCAGGATATAGATGCGTGTCTGTATTTGTTTTTTGTGTTGACGTATTGGTCCGGATATGGATGCGTGTGTGTATCTGTTTGTTGTGTTGACGTATTGGTCAGGATATTGATGCGTGTGTATATCTGTGTGCTGTGTTAACGTATTGGTCAGTGGAAGCATATGTGCATAATGGGAATTTTTGTAATTTGAACCACTATGTCATTGTTAGTACAGTAGTTTTATACAAAAACACATCCCCGACATGACCGGTCAAACTGGACATGAAGTGATTTCGAACTCGGTACGTTAGGATTGCAAATGAAGCGGGCACTCAGTTTACACCCCCACGCCACCTGCAAACGGGCACTCAGTTTACACCCCTACACCGCCTGCCTATTGAATATATATATGTATAATAACAATAACAATAATTTTGTTGCAAAAGGTTTGCCTCCATGTATTCTACTGGCGGAGGCTCGTTCCTTCCACCCCGGACTGTAGTTTTTAAGCGATTCGACAACGTATTAACCAGTGCTTGGATGCGTGTGTGCGTCTGTATGCACCTATGATAGTTAGGGCGATCTCAGAGGTCAACCCCAACCAGAATGCAAAAGAAGGGCCTCACCCTAAGAACGCTTGTTAATGTTTGTGTGTGTGTGTGTCTGTTTATGTATGAAAGGTTATAAAACCTATGTCTTCTCGACTGATAGAGAATATATATATATATATATATAATTTGTTTTGGGAAAGTGTTTGCCTTTATGTATTCTTCTGACGATGTTGTTGTTGCTTAGATGTTTGCCTCACTAGTTTCTACTGGCGGAGGCGCGCCATTTTCCACCCCAGACCGTAGTCAATTGGGCGATATCAGGACGCATAAACCAGTGCTTGGATGCATGCGTGCATCTGTATGTACCTATGCTAGGTTTGTGTGCCCTCAGAAGCTAGCCCAACCAAAGTGCAATGGAAGGGCATTACCACGAGGGCCCGTGTGAAAGTTGTGCAAGGGTGTGACTGTAGGACAGAGTCAAATGAAACAGAGTGAGGTGAGAGGGGAGAGAAGGGGGAGAGTGTGTGATCAACTCTTCTACTGACGATAAAGAATACATATTAGAGGGTGGAACCAATACGGAATCATTCCTGAGAGTTTTTCATCCTGGCTTGTTAGTCGGTCTACAGCCGAATTAAATGTTCCCACTCAAGCTGCCATATTGTGAAAACGCATGATCAAATATGCCTGTAAGCAGGTACACGATGGTGATGATATCATTTCCTTTTACCAGAAACGAGTGTAATATATTGGCGCACCTTCTCGTCTCTCGTTCTGTAGCAGATTACCTCCCTTAGATTGTTACCTCTAAATTACTTGATACTCGGGGTTGTTTTTTTCTACAATTTTACAATTGACAGTTGACATATTAAACACGAATAATAGATGCAAACTATAAAACAATTAATTTTTTCATTACATAACAACTTGATATGATTACACCAATATTAGACTTTGTGTGTCAATATCAAACATTGTAATAACACAACTCAGAGGTTTCATGTATTTCCAAGATGACTCCTCTGCTCGAATCGATCCCCAATTTCGTATTTCTTGATCTAATGTAAGCGAATTCTCTCCCGAACAACATAATCTAATCGTTAATTGATTTCTTTTATGTTGTTATTCGTCTTTTGTAGCGTCTGTGATTTATGTCGATCTTGAAATCTCGCCTTTCCGCTTTCAGGTTTCATTGTAGAACAAAAGGCTGGCCTCAATCTGCATGGAGATTTATCTCTCTTGTCTATCCCCAGATTCTAAAAAAAGAACTCACTCCCTCGCAGACTCCTTACAACAACTCAGCCAATCCCCTAGCCAGTCTCTCAGTTCATCCTTGCATGATATTTTATAGTCTCAAACACAACATAAATGTCCAATATCTTCTTTTGGTTGTCTGACTTAGCCATCACTTAAATTTGGCACTACCATCAACTAATTATTATTGGATGATTATTCCCGAATACCTGTCACTCTAAATGTCGTAGCCGGTCGTGGCAGCATCCAACTGTCCCCACCCCTCAATCTACGATTTTTTTCCGAACGCCAGGGTGGTCAGCTCTGAACCCCCATCTCATCTCAGAACACTCACCCATGTACTAGACAAAGTCTTCCACCTAAACCCTCGTTTCCTTTTTCGACCTAGTGTCGAACCGGTGATTTTTATTTTTTGTTTTGTTTTGCGCTTGCCTTATTTTTTTAATCCCCAAGGCGGTGTGCGTTACACTGTGGTTTTTATTCTGTGCCTGTCGACCCAGTGCATCCGACTTCAGCATCCATTTTATGTAAGGGTCTGCTTCCTTCTGCATTTTCTAAGGGTTTGCTTCCCCGGGGTAACGGCCGGTGCTGTGATGGGGATCGAACCCAGCACCTTAGAATTGTGAGCCGTGCCACTTAACCATTAGCCAACGCCGTCCCCCCCCCCCCCCAATTAGCCCACGAGTCCCCTGAACCGGTGATTGACCTTGGCACGCATTCAGGCAACCTTTGTTCTTAGAGTCACCAACCCAATCTCCCCTGCCCTAAACGTCCATGCTCCAGCTGGAACTGCCCCACCTGCTCATATTAGAATGACCTTGATCAATGCTCTGTAATAAGCTGGATAACAGCTTGTTTGCTTTACTTTACAAAGCCCTTGCAAGATGGTCTGGCAGCCCCCATGCTGACCTATATCCGCCAATGACAACTGTTCTGGACAATGAGAAGTTACACCTCGTCTTGGTCAAGGCCCGAAAGTTTTCTGTTTGAGCATTCTCAAACACGGTGTCATTCATCATGTGCCGACTCTGCCGCACGTCGTTATCATACTTTTTCAATTTATAAACGCGTAATATAAATATACAGTGCCTTTATTGGTGTAATGGCGTTGAAAATTCGTTACACCAAGAAACATAGATAAAATATGTTTCAGAGATGAATGGCCACATATTTATAAAGTGCATTGACAAAAAAGTACGACCCTCTTGTCTAGTAATGGACAAAGCTTCCTACCGTAATGCAGTGGCACTGGACGACAAGGTTCCGCCCATCAGCAAGTACTAAGTACGATATCAAACTTTGGCTAACAAAGATCCCATTCAATTTACCTGAAACCTGAATTGTTGTCACTTGACATAAATACACAAATGATACACACGTTTCACGTTGGCAACCTAAGACAGGTGCTTGGCTGTAGATGTTACAGTTCTGGACTACATGTGAGGACCATGAAATAAAAAAAGGGAGATGGTTATTGACAGAAAGATGGTTTGCGATTCATTCCAATGTATAAAAGTTCATCTTGCTACAAGAACAAGTAGGCACAGCTATTGTTATATTAGTTATAGAAAAGTCCAGATTACATATTAGGAAATGTTTTTTAGTCATAGAGTGATGAATGCTTGTAATGCATTGCCGCATAAAATAGTGGGGCCCGTTAATGCATTCAAAAATAGATTAGATACACGTAATTATTTTTATAATAAATTGAGTAAAATAAAAGTAAAGATTGGCCCCATGGCAACAGTTGCCGTTTAAGATGAAGATTAATTTTCATGGACTAAGCCGCAACGTGTGGGAGATGGGGTGGTCAGTTCCCTTTCTTTCTGTGTATACCTCCCCCAACATACGTCAGGTAGCCATTTACTGGAAGAGCAGTCGTATCAGGAACAACCCCGTCCGAATTGTTTTCTGTCTGTCCGTGATTTCGAACCCTGGCGCGGTGTAATCCCAGTCTTAGCAAGCCAGCTAACTGTTGACTAGGCTAAACGCTCCACATTGTGTGTGAATTAAGTGGAAGAAACTAATTGTATACAGACTGCAGAGCCTTCTAAATCAGTAAAAAGCATTTAAGTTAACAGTCAACAATCTCCGAGTCATTTGAATGTGATTAGGGTGAGTATATTCTACGTATATCCATATTTAAAGTAAAAATGGCATTGATTAATACACGCTTACACGTATCGTGGATCACAACATTTAATTACAAATCCCCACTGACACGCAACAACAAAAAAAACCTAGCCATATAATTTGTGTCCACGCGTAACTTTTACTGAAAATATGTATATTGTAGACATTAATGCACATTTTTAAAGAGCAATTATTTCCTACAACAGTTACGATAAATGAAGATACGCCTGCCACTTTTAATGTACTAACAATTAATGGAAGTACAGTACAATGTTTTGTGTGTAAGAATTAAACTCGTATCTCATGAAAATAACAAAGAAACCATGCTTCGATAAATCCATGCAGTTTACACAATGTTTCTGCATAATACCTTAACGACTTAATGAAAATAGAGGCACGTGCACAAAATTCAGTTGGTAGGTTGATGAATTATTCAAATAATGTATTAATTTTAACGGCACGTGTTTCTGAATGCATTAGAACTTTATATTCTCCAAAAATATCGAATGAAATTAGGCTTCCAGATTTGTAAACAAGTACATCTGCATGTTACCCATTATTCTGTTTGGGGTGTATAATTTTCGGACGGTTTTACTTCATTTATACAATGGTAATAAGAAAACTCAATGTCAAAATTGGCATTTTCCCCACATGACCTGTTTAAGGATAATTCATATAATTTTTCAACAAAACGCCATCACCAACTAAAAACTGCTGGTCAAGAACAGAATAGAATAGATACATATTACTATACTGATTGACGCTGGCACTAGGTCGGACATGTCGTAAGAAGATAATCTGAAACCAGTAAGAGAAACACATTATTTCAACCAGAAAAGGAAGGTACAAGAAAGGCTGACCTATGACAACTTGCCAATGAATCACTGAAGCTGACATGACGATCGTAAACAAAAGCTGGCCACCATGCAAAGGATGGCTCGAGCTGTGTGACGTGGAGAGAGTTTGTTGCTGCCCTTGAAGACGACATTATGGTCACTGAAAGCCTTGTCAGCCGTTGACCAATGAACTTATTATAGAAAACTATTATTCGAGTTTGTTTTATTATATGTGTTGTTGTTGTTGCTGTTTAAATTTGAATGCGATTTCTATTACAACACAAGTAAATATACTTTTCAATGATGCTTTCTGTTCAATGTTTTAAAATACATTTGAACTTCCTGACAGTCAACATTTGAACTTCGTGACAGTCAACATTTGAACTTCGTGACAGTCAACATTTGAACTTCGTGACAGTCAACATTTGAACTTATTGACAGTCACGTTCTTGCTCTAGTCAAACGCATTCTTGACCATTGATTTGCTATCGAAAATACGTAGCCAAATCTCATGGCATACATCTACTGTTTACACATGTCATGACATTCACCGTCAAGAGATCATTTTTAGGATACTTTTATTTTCTATTTAGAATTGTTGCTGCTTGAAAAGATCTCGGTATTTATGAGCTGAATCTAGCTACGTACAATGTACATAGTGGTTGTCGAAACAACTGAATAGTATTGTCTGATATCAATATTCCCGTGGAACTACATGAAAGCCAGTAATTGAATACTCTTTTCATGTAATCTAATATGTGCAGTTCTCTGTGGAGTCTACGTCTTGAACAAATACATGGCGTGTCATCCAATGTTGACCTGTCTTCTTCTTCTTCTTCTTCTTTTTCGTACGCTGTCAAACGTCAACCTGTATTTTTTTCGAAAAAAGCAGCTGTCATCCTGAGGCTGTCGACACTGCCATAGAGCTTGTCTAGTGTTGCAACTGGTGATGGTCACATGTGCTTTCTCTGGTCCTCATATGTCGGGCAGTTTTGCAGCAGATGTTCAGCGATCATTTTTCCGGTACCACAAGTGCATTCGTCAGTGCCACCTATCTTCAGTTTATTGAATAGGTGGTACCTCAGTCTGTTGTGGCCTATGCGGAGTCTGAAAACCACGACCTGCTCTCTTCTGTTCATTTTTGTGTGTAGCCAGTATGTTCTGTTTCCCATTTGGCCATGTATCTGGCCCTAATAAGCCTTTTGGACTCTTCGTAGGTCACACTAGAATCTGTTTGTGGTAGTCTTGCACCTTCTTTTGCCAGTCTGTCTGCCTCTTCGTTGCCTTGGATGTTACAGTGGGATGGGACCCACTGTACCACTACTCTTTCTGGTGCGGACTGCTGGCATAGTTGACAGAGTACTGCTCTTAAATCATTAAGTTCAGTATTTTTCTGGCTTTTTAGTGGTGTGACTACGGCCAGGGCATCTGTAAACACGACTATCTGGCTTTCATTGCTTTCACCTGTCAGCATTGCTTCTACTGTAGCCCTCAGTGCCTCCGCCTCCGCGTTGACCTGTCTAAATATGGCGAAGTAGCCAGCCGCATGCCCAACCATCATTAGTCGCTTCTCACGACATGCCTGCCAAGTTACAGTGTTACTATTCAGTCCTTCCCTTTCGGGCTCCTCTAGCGCTTGGCAACCAGCAGATAGCCAGTTATTCAAATATTATTAGCTGTATCATAAGATATACAGTTCAGTATTTCTAGAACTTCCCTTCAAACCTGTCAAACTGATCAGACATGTTAGTCAGGGTCAGGCAAAATGTACTGATCAGACATATTAGTCAAGGTCAGGCAAATCATACTCGTCAAGACCTTCACCTTGGTTTCCTAGTAGCCCTCTATGAGAACGGGCTGTTTTCATGGCAGCCTGGCTAACGAGGTAATGGATTGACATGATCCCCGTAGTAGTGACTGACACGCAGAGAAAGCCTAGCATAGCATAACCGCCTGGAGGACCACAGTCCACATCTCCAGCACACTGGGGATGTGCGGAAAACTACTGCAACCCGCTACGTAACGTCTTTTTCGGTGTGTACAAAAGAGTAACCTACACATTGTGAGCATTCGCAAACAACAACAGCAACCAAATGTTCATGCATTTCTAAGTACTCTAGTAACGTCACTGATTGGATATACCCGTATCGTGTGTGTGTGTCTATCTTGTGTGTGTGTATATATATATATATACATCGTGTAGCATTTCCTTTGCAAATCCAGATCGTCGCTTTCACGTGAACCGGCCTGAAAGTAATTCGATCTCTTCACAAATCTCCAGCCTGCTCCACAGTCTTGCCCAAGCGCCTCTTGGCACCATGGCTATCTTGGTTTGCGATGCTCTTCTGAGTCTTTCCTCCTAACGGTAATTCTGGAATCCCAATATCAGCTTTGTCGCTCTTTTTGGTATCCTTTCCAGCATGTTAATATTTCCTACACGATAAGGGCCACACACCTGTACACAGTACCGGTACTTCAATCTAGGTCTAACTAATGCCTGGAACAGTTTGACAATAACTTTTTTAGTCATATGTTTAATATTTATGTTTATCATACCTAATATTGCATTTCCTTATTTCAATGCTACCTGAACTTGCTCACTCACTTTACCTGTATGATTTATAACAACCCCTAGGTCCTTTTCCTTTTCCCTTTCCCTGCTCGTTAAACTCGCCAGTCTATAATTTGCTGGATCGGATTTGTTGCCTTTTTTTAAATAATGGAATCACCACTGCATCTTTCTAATCTCTTGGAACAATGCCTTTTGCAAGTAATTGAGAACATAATGGTCATAAAACAAAATTTGAATGAATACCATCTTGACCTGGACATGTATCCCCTATCAAACCCTCAAATAAAAAAAAATCATTTCCACCGTAGTATAGATTGACTTTAATCCCACTGTTTCCATGTCACTTTGGAAAATATCTGTAGGCTCAGGGATCTTGGAGCTGTCTTCTTTTGTGTAGACTGTGCCAAAAGTACTGATTGAGTAGATTAGCTGCCTTACTATTCTCACTTATTATTTTACCTGTGCTTTGTATGAGAGGGAGCTACTTTGTCTTTCTTTCCGTGTTCATTTCTAACATAAGAGAAGAAGCTTTTACCATCAGTCTTGATCATTTGAGCAACTTTTTTTCGAAGTCTATTTTTGCTGCTTTATTCTTTTTTTCTGAGCTATGTTTTGCTTGTTCAAATATTTTAATCATGTTTCTTTTGATTTACCTGCGTCTACATATTTTTCCATGCTTTATTTTTAGCTCTTCTACATTTAATTACACATCTAGTTATCCACTTTGTACACGTGGGGCTTACCTCTTTACATGGAACACATTCCTCTTTTAGCTTTTCTAGAACTGTTTTGAAACACTCCCACTCTTGTTCAAAATCTGTTTCTCCGACAATATGTGTTCCAGATCATATGGCTCGCTGCCTCTTTCATCTTTTTAATATCTGTTTTAAAGTAGTCGTATGTTCGCGTGTTTATGTTTAGGTACATAATGGACACCTGTGAAAAAAAAATCGAAGAACTACAACAACAAGGCAGGGAAGGAGATACCTTTGTGGAGATAATAACACTGATAAGAGAGTTCCGCCCAGTACCACGTTTCATAAATGATAAATGAGACAACATATTAACAGAAAACAAATATATATGTAAAAGATGGAGCGGTCAGTTAAGGCAAATTGTAGCTGTCTTTATTCAGACCCATGTTCACTTGAGAATGAAGGTTCTTAAGAAGTTTAAATTTTAGACCACTGGTCAGGGTCACACCAAACTTTAGCGAAATATATTAAATCTGTCATTACCTACGGAACTGGATAAAAGGTGAATACGTCAACCTCACATGTCAAATTGGGGTTTAAGATTTGAAAGTCGGTCAGTGAAGTTGAGACCTGGACCCAGTTGTCTCCAGCTGACACTGATCGACGATTTCTAGTAAGTAAATCTTTAACAACCAGTGAGTCTTGTCATTCTTAGCTCAAGGGTGGCTTCGAAAAATTGTTGGTAAAACACAAGGAATCGTTTCTCTGATTGCTTTGAGAGAAAAGTGTTTATTGAAACACTAAGGATCGTTTCTCTGAGTGATTTGAGAGAAAAGTTGGTAAAACACTAGAGATAGTTTCTTTAGAAATGTGGGATGCCAAGACAAATACGAGAAGCTCCACAGTGACAAGTGAACGGGGAAAGACAAAGCTTGAAGATACAACCACAGAAGTCAGAGACAATAGGTACAAGAACTAATGAGAAATGTAAGATTGTGTTCGATTAATTGGAAATGAATTCAAAATTGAACAATATATACGAACCTGGGGTTTGATTACACAAGAAGGGTCATCTTGCTAACGCATAATATAACACCTCCAAGTTGTGTTTTGATAATCTTAACTTAGTATTGTATTGGTGCAATCATATCCAGTTATGTAATACTATAGAATATGAGATGGCGTGGGCTAATGGTTAAGTGACACGACTCACAACCAGAAGGTACTGGGTTCGATCCCTATCAATGCACCGACCTTTACCCCGTGGAAGCAAACCCTTAGAAAATGCAGGAGGAAGCAGACCCTTACATAAAATGGATGCTGAAGTCGGATGCACTGGATATACAGGTGCAAAATAAAAACCACAGTGTAACGCACACCGCCTTGGGGACTAGAGAAATAAGCCGAACGCAATAAAAAACAAACCCCAACAATTCAAAAGGCAATAGAATACCCAGATAACACTATAGAAAGAGTTACAGCACCAACAGGCAAATTCTGCCATAATTACGATGCAGAGATACAAGCGATGAAATTGGCGACGGAAAAATTTCTGGACAACCTCGGCCCATATCCTGTGGTATTTCTGACTGATGCAAAAGCAATACTCCAAGCACTATTACCCGGGAAGCTGTCAAGTCTACAAGTTGTATTGTCAACATTGAACAACCAGCGAAAAGTAACAGTGAGGTGGATACCGTCTCACTGCGGAATACCAGGAAATGAGAGGGAAGGTGCTGCAGACGAGCAACCAGATGTACCAGTTACATACCATCAAAAGAAAAAGATGATTAAATCAATGAGAGAACTTCCAACACAAATACAAGATGACTATCACAATCTAAACAGACAAGAGCAGATTGGCACACTGCCCTTCAGAACAGGACACAACCGACTCCGCAGCCACATGTAGACACAATTTAGGATGTGTACATGTGGGCAGGCACCCCAGAGTATGAGATACTCAGGCGGACATACTGGCCAGGAGAAACAACACTGGAAGGGAAACTATATGGACCTATGTGTGAGCTGCAGAAGACAGTGAGGTTCGTACAAGAGATAACTTTGCAGATGTAAACATACTCCAAGCGAACGACAGAAGAAGAAGAAGACATGAATACAATTGAATCATTGCATTGTTGTATATACTAAAGTAATTGTTCGTGTTGAATATTTATAGAGACGAAAATGTTCAAGGGCAACTATTTCGCCTTTAGAAGTTAACCTTCTATATTGAAAGTCTGACTTTCTGATATACTATCTCAAGCAGTTCACCTCATGCGCCATCTTCACATTGTAGGTTGGCTGGGATGGTCCTTCACCCCCTTTCGCCTACTGTCTTGGTGGTGCAAGTTGACAGGCTTTTCCCTGCCTACCTCTCGTGTTAACCATCCACTTATAACGATATTTGCCTCTTGCATGTTTTACCGCCACCTTTTCTTTGAGTATTGTTTTAACTGGTCCAACAATCTGCAGTATTGGTGCTCCAATGACCTCTCAGGTTACGGGACTGATAATGATGATGATTGTTTTAAGAAGATGGCATGTCTTTTGAAGACACTAAAATATGTTAACAGTTTGACTCTGATTTTTATTGTCAATTCTCTTTACGCTCCTAATTTCTTAAAGACGTATTTTATTTTTTTCTAGGAAAAGATTCATTTGTAAATCCACATTTCAAGAGCATCAGTTTGTTTTGTTCTGTTTCGCTAAGAATCGATGGCATTGCAATTTAGGGATACCCAGAGGTGCTCAGTCCCTGTCAGCAACTGACGGGGAATGTAAATTCTTGTGGTCCCTGTAGCTTTCTGGAAAGTAATAAAAAGAACTATTTTTTTAGCGTGATCCTATGCCTTGTAACTGTCTCCTTAAATGTCACAAAGATAGATCTTCATAATCTTCCTAAACTCTGCTAGCTTTCGAAAGTTTGATTTATTTTGTTCTACTAACTGAATCCAGTAAAGAGACATTAATTCAAAAGCTTCACATTTTTTCTCTTCCTAAAATTACAGTGATGTATTTCCCTTGCAATTCTTTGTTCTGTGAATTTACGCCCAAAGATGGCAGTTAAATTTGCGAGATATGCAAGCCAAGTGGAAGTTCTCAAGCTGTCTGCGAGGGCGTGTTCAGTTCTGGGATACCACATTCGATTTAGATCATTTGCTCACTTCAATAAGAGAAAGGTGGCCTGAATATTCCGCTTCCACATGCCCACAGAAATCACTTCAATAAGAGAAAGGTGGCCTGAATATTCCGCTTCTGCGAGCTCACAGAAATCACTTCAATATCAGAAAGGTGGCCTGAATATTCTGCTTCCGCATGCCCACAGAAATCACTTCAATAAGAGAAAGGTGGCCTAAATATTCAGCTTCCACATGCCCACAGAAATCATGAAATGGCGAAGTGTTTAGTGCATCCTCTTCTATAACAGTGCCATTCGTGATTACATCATTCATGACATCTTGGAGTTCACATTTCAGCTGCTTTACAAACAATATCTAACGATGCATAATGCATTTGGTACCTTCAGTTTGTGGATTCTGCTGTCTTGTCAAAGTCAAACAGCTGCTAATATGACCCAAAATGGATGGAGCTCCATCAACAAACGCACTAATACAGTCATTCCACTTTAAATGAACGCTCGGGGCTTTGAAATACACATCAGTCTTGATTAAGACATACATTTAAAAGAGCTCTCAATTCAAGAGGAGAATAAAATAACATTTCTTCTTCAGCTCCACCCAAACCAATGTTTTAAGCATACACCATCAGCTGCGAATTGCTACTAACATCTCTAATCTCGTTAAGTTGAATAGCAACATGTTTGTATTCTTATTGAAGAAATCTCCATATTTCCTCATATCTTCTGTTAAATACAGATTCTCTCTTGCGCAGCTCTTGCTGGCGTAGTTGCCGGTGTTGAAAGGCTTTGTTAACTATAATAGCTGTTTCAAGGGGAAGCCCGATTGTTCTATCATGTTCCAGTGAATGCCTGAGTGCTCTATCATGTTCCAGGGGATGCCCGATTGCTCTATCATATCATGTATCACAAACTACGCGGAGGCTACCTTCCATGTCCCATTTTGCTGTTGGTAAGCATTCATAAAAGAATCGAGTATGACTGCCGACCTCCGAAAACTTTGTGCTTAGGAATTACAATGGATCGCACATTGTCCTACGATGAACACTATAAGGCGGTGAAACAAAAAGTTAGCGCAAAAATAACACACAATCCAACAAACGCGGCATGGAGAGTATCACTAAAAGAAGTTGCATACATCGACATGTCTTCAAATTACAGGGAATCCATGAATTAGTAACAAAAAAATGCTTTAAAGAAACAGAGGTTGGAAAACGTTCAGCATCAAGAGCTAGCTTTGAAGTGGTCTGGTTGATTGCACGAAACAAGAAGTCACGTACTAATGGTGAAGAATGGATAAAACTGTGACAATGGCAGAGATTATGTGTAGCCAGGAAAGGTATTCGCACACGTGCTGTTAACTTGGCTAAAACCACTGCTGATCTTCAAACGGCGCCTACAACAATCAGGATTTACACCAGGTCGATCAACGGTGGACGCCATCTTCGCGCTTCGCCTCCTGGTAGAGCTGGACTGTGCATTCGCTCGCCCCCTCTGCGCTGCCTACGTGGACTTAAAGGCCGCATTTGACTCTGTGGACAGATCCGCTCTGTGGAAAGCAATGCAGGGCACTCGCACTTCTATCCCGCTACTAAATTTGATAAAGGAGTTGCACACAGACACCGGCGCCAGAATACGCGTAGGATGCACACTCTCGGAAAGGTTCTCTACAACCACAGGTGTCAGACAGGGTTGCGTACTCGCTCCAGATCTCTTCTGCCGGACCGTCGACTGGCTCCTGCACCGCGCTAGCACCCACCTACATGGAATTACTATAGATCAGACACTCTTCACAGACCTTGTTTACGCCGATGATATAGTCCTGCTAGGTTCAGATAGTAAAGCACTGCAGCAGTCCCTTGAGAACATGGACAGCATCACGCGAAATATGGGCCTGTCAATATCATGGACAAAGACCAAAATCCAGAATCTTGGCTCTGACAAACGGCCTCAGGACATAGTGGTCAATGGTCACACTGTGGAGGGTGCCAATGATCTCTAATACTACGGCAGCACGATTGCACCCGACTGCCGCAGTAACTCCGACATACACAAGCGGATTGGTCTAGCGGCTTCGGCGATGAATGATCTCCGCCGTGTGTGGAAGAACAGTAGGCTCTCCATTGGCACTAAACTGTGCATCTACCAGTCGTGCGTGATCTCGGTCCTCGTGTATGGCTCCGATACCTGGATCCTGAAAAAAAGCTACACCTCGAGACTTGAGGCCTTCTATTTGCGAAATCAGCGACGCATCCTTGGCGTTCGTTGGTACAATTTCGTCCAGAATGTGGATGTTTCCGTAAAAACACATCTCCCCCCCCCCCCCTCCCCTCCCCTGTCTCGGTTATTCTGGAACGTCGCCGCATTTCCATGTTCGGTCATGTTGTCCGACTGGACAAGGAGGTCCCAGCTCACCAGATCCTTCAAAAGACAGTCAACAGTGCAAACAGCCCCCACCCTGCTGGCTGGAAGTGCCGGAGAGACTCCAACAGGTAGCAGCCTCCCCATCGGCCTTAGAGGAGGACTGGCAGCACGCAGTTACAACTGGACATGTTTGTGTTCATCCGACGCAACGGGCCTCAGACGCCTAAGCGAACATTATTATTATACATCGACCCTAACAATGTGCATTTTGCAGCAGAATACGCCACGCCAGTTTGGAACGCGTCAGCACACTCGACACGTCGATGTGCAGTGAATGAGGCATGTCACATTGTACAGAAGCCAACACCAAAGTGGAAAGGTTATGTAATCGCTTGCATCGTACCACCAGAAATGTCTACAAGTGCGGCTAATTTCTGGTCCAATACTTTGTGAGGTTGTCGAGCACGGAAAGTAAGTAATTGCAAAACTCTTTTAGACAAAGGCACTGAACCAAATGACATGACTTCTTCCTGGCTACACATGATCTTTGCCAATGTCACAGTGTAATCCATTCTTCACCATTAGTACGTGACTTCTTGTTTCGTGCAATCAACCAGACCACTTCAAAGCTAACTCATGACGCTGAACGTTTTCCAAACTCTGTTTCTTTAAAGCATGTTTTAATAATTCATTGATTCCCTCTAATTTGAAGACATGTGCAAATTTGCAAGTGTTGCTTCAGTTTAATATTTTTTCAAAGACTGCATTCAGCACTTTCGGACACACTGCGGCTGTATTTGTTCTTTGTTTTCTAATTCTGTGAAACCATAATTGGGGAGCTCTGCCATGTGCTCTCTTTCCATATTTGATGCCATTAAAGTTAAAATAATTTGTTTAAAATAAAATGGAAACAAAATATTGCTATACTTTGAACTCATATCCCTAGGAAACAATAAAGAGCATTGATTATAGAGATATAAGCAAGCAAAAGTAACACTGATAACCGGTGTACTCAGTGCACTGTATTACAACGGCTAGGCTGTGTATAATATCACTCCAAATAATTTCGAAAGATAATACAACTCGAGAAATGGACTAGTCTTACAAACTAACTAGAATTATAACATCAAAGCACGATTTTTTGGGTAAAATATATGTAGTTTACAGTATATTTTATCAAATGTTATAAATCTGACATAATAGCTAGCTACTTTCGCATACTCTGGAGTCCGACATAAACATATGGCAGACACAAGTTCGGCAACATACAAAAGGCTACAACTAATTTCAGTCAACAAAATCGTTTTTGAAATTGTCCATACATATGTACAAGATTAAGTAACAAATGAATGGCGAAATCAAGTATCCTTGCGCAGTATTGTTGCTGAGTTGCTGAACAAAGATATAATAAAGCAAAGTTTGTTTCAAACTGAACCTTGTTTTCCATAAGCTGGTAGTTTGTTTTTGCTTCCTCCGATTTGCAAATTCAGAAGGTCGAAAAATCAATGAATCACTTGACTTTAATTTGACAACATTTGACCTACACAAGATATTTGCTGTAGGTTCATTGAATAAAAACAATGAACTATGTATTACTCTTTATTCGTTTCCTTCTTCTTCTTCTTCTTCTTCTTCTTCTTCTTCCTCTTCTGCGTTCGTTCTCAATCTCTGGTTACGAAGCCCTGAACTGAGTTTTGCAAGTAGCAGGATGTAGTCCGGAGAACGGCATGCGTTGTGTCGCTAGTTTACAGTTTGACTGCGATATTTGCACCTTTCGGTCCGACACATCCGTCTTCGGCAGAATTCGTTTCCTAAAATGTTCACAACTCGCTCGACATAATAATATTGTGAAACAAATTTGATATACTTTTATCTGAATTTCGTAAAAGCTTTAATCACCATAACATTTTAAATTGATACCCCATAGGAGTAAATGACCCCTGTTCTCGTACCACTCGTCCACTAATATACTATGAGTGAGTGTAGAGATAGCGGATCACACACTTCTGTGGACACTTTTGTCCGTTTAAATGATCCAGTTAAACATTTTAACAATAGCCAAGGTTCACTTCCTGGAATTGTGGGAAGTAAACAAGACTGCAATGGGCTTTTCTATTTACTTGAAATGACAATCTCTTGAATGTTTTCTATTTGTAGTTCAACATGCAGTAATTACACTGTTATTAATTTAATTTATGTATGTATGAATTAATTTTCTGAATATACTTGCTAAAATGAGTGCTTTAGAACTGCGAAATCAGGGCAACAAGTTGTTTGCTGCACGTAAATACGACGATGCCATTGCCTGCTACACTAAAGCCATCGTAAGTACAGCAAAAATAAATAAACTAAGTCGTGAACATTTTGCAGAATCTTTTAGTTATGAATGAAGAAGATTTCAAATTATGCTCTTTCATACATTTTACTATATATTTCGTTTGAATATTTGCATATTTCAGACTACCGAGTTATTAAATCTTAGTAAGTTAGTAGTTAGTTCTAATACTTACTTTAATAGTAAACTGAATCTTTGGATGCTCAACAATTAAGACAAGATAAGGCTAAAAAATCGTGATGTTGGTAACAGTAACAGTAGTAACACTACACTGACATGACAGTAAAATAGTAGCAGTTAACTAACTGAGCAGTAAATTGATACTACTGAGTGTTCTAGCAGAATTTAATTACATTATTCATTATAAAACACACAATTCGAGTGCTTACAGAACATGAAAACGTTACCTACCAACAAATAGTCAAACGAATTTGCAGTCTATATAAATTCTACCTAATTTTAAAAAATAATTTTAAAACAAAAATTTAGATGAGTAAATGTAATCATTTTTTTTAAATACACAATTGTCGGTGTGATTCAAACCTGTGGGGTAAAATTATTATGGATTTCTAGCTTATAACAAAAACTAGATGAAGATGACCATGTCCAAAGCTAAATTTGTTGTTATTGGTTTTATCCCGGAACCAAAAGATTTACTAGATTCTGTAACTCAAGTTGATTTCCATTTACTATCAATTCAGGATTTGTGAACTGTTCAAACATGTTTAGCATGAACAGAAAATGAAAAAGAATATGACTTTTTTAAGAATAATCATGTAGTCATTATGAGCCTTTGTAGACAGATGGCTTGAGGAATGCCAAAGTTTGACCTTTTCTTTTTCTGGAAACAACAACAATTTAAAAAAATCCTTGATGATCGATCAGACCACCTAACTACCCTAATGATTAAATCCTTAATGATTGACCACACCACTAAACTTCCCTAATGATTAAATCCTTAATGATTGACCACACCACTAAACTTCCCTAATGATTAAATCCTTAATGATTGACCACACCACTAAACTTCCCTAATGATTAAATCCTTAATGATTGACCACACCACTAAACTTCCCTACTATTGATATTATATTCTTATGCTCCACTCATGAATAATGGGTAAAAAAGTGAAGCATAGATTATTAACCTACCAAACATATATTCCAAGAGGGACTAAGGAGGAGTGACCATGGAAATAGCTATGCTGTCATATAGAAACTATAAACCAGAAAGAAAAGAAAAAAAAGGCCTCTGCACCATCTAAATGCATATTGTCAGGACATCTGACACATATTCCTGACAACAGAGGGCATTAAAAGTCACATGCTGTTGGCCCTGCAACAAAAACCACCCAATCAGATGTAGAGTTGGTCTCAATAAGCCATTTGTACTCCAAGGCAAAAAACCAAAATGAATTTTAACAATGTTTGGCTATCTGGCATATGATATTTGTTATGCCTGATTGAATAGCAGGGTTATAAATTGCAGATGACAAATCTCAAAACCCTATGGTAGAAGAGGAGTGGTGGAGTATATACCAACTTGTATGTGATTTTTTACTTTTGGTATGATTGTAACAAGAAAGAAATATGTCTTTCTATGATTTTTGATTGCTAGAATTGCCATCTTTCTTTTCCAGGTCAAGAATCCTAACACAGCACTATTTTTTACAAATCGGGCATTGTGCTTTCTCAAATTGCGTCAGTGGGATAAATCTCTTCAAGATTGCCAGCGTGCTCTAGAAATTGACCGGTCATGGGTCAAAGGCCATTTCTTTATGGGACAATCCTATTTTGAGCAAGGTCTTTATGAGGAAGCTATAGCAGCATTAAAGCGAGGTAAGCAGGAAATAATTTTTTTCTCAGACCACTTCAGGTGAAAATATGTGTGCTGGATCAACTAAAAACTGAAAACCCAAATAAGAGTGTGACAAGTGATGCATAGAATTTGATTAAATATGTGTACCCTGTGTCACAATTGTTTTTCATCTCCAAAATGGATTCCTCCTTTGGTTTCATGTATTTTTTTATCATTAACAAAATATGCAAATGTTTGCACTTTTCATGTTTTAAAAAAATAAATGCCCAGATACTGAAAATATTGTCAGTTTATAATCTTGTGATAACTCATTATCCCTGTTACTTTATTTTCTGTCAGTTTATAGTCTTGTGATAACTTATTATCTCTGTTACTTTATTGTTTCTGTCAGTTTATAGTTTTGTGATAACTTATTATCTCTGTTACTTTATTTTCTGTCAGTTTATAGTCTTGTGATAACTTATTATCTCTGTTACTTTATTGTTTCTGTCAGTTTATAGTTTTGTGATAACTTATTATCTCTGTTACTTTATTTTCTGTCAGTTTATAGTCTTGTGATAACTTATTATCTCTGTTACTTTATTGTTTCTGTCAGTTTATAGTTTTGTGATAACTTATTATCTCTGTTACTTTATTGTTTCTGTCAGTTTATAGTTTTGTGATAACTTATTATCTCTGTTACTTTATTTTCTGTCAGTTTATAGTCTTGTGATAACTTATTATCTCTGTTACTTTATTGTTTCTGTCAGTTTATAGTCTTGTGATAACTTATTATCTCTGTTACTTTATTGTTTCTGTCAGTTTATAGTTTTGTGATAACTTATTATCTCTGTTACTTTATTTTCTGTCAGTTTATAGTCTTGTGATAACTTATTATCTCTGTTACTTTATTGTTTCTGTCAGTTTATAGTCTTGTGATAACTTATTATCTCTGTTACTTTATTGTTTCTGTCAGTTTATAGTTTTGTGATAACTTATTATCTCTGTTACTTTATTTTCTGTCAGTTTATAGTCTTGTGATAACTTATTATCTCTGTTACTTTATTGTTTCTGTCAGTTTATAGTTTTGTGATAACTTATTATCTCTGTTACTTTATATCACTTTTTTCAATGTATAATTTTGTCTTCTTCTTCCTCCTCCTCCTACTGCTCTTTTTTCTTCTTCATAATTTCACTCATTATGAAGCATAGTCTCACCAATGTCATACACAATGATATTTCTAATCCCATTTACAGCCATCTTTAGTCACCTGTTACACCATTTTTAGAGATAAAATGGACATTGCCTTTCTTCCATAGTGAGCTTTGCCAGGACCCACTCAGGGATTCCAAAGTTTCTTTTATCTTATAATTTCAGCTTCTCTATCAATTCTATCATTTCAGCTTTTCTATCACTTCTATTATTTCAACTTCTCTATCATTTTTATCATTTCAACTTCTCTGTGACTTCTATCATTTCAAATTCTCTATCACTTCTATTATTTCAACTTCTCTATCACTTCTACCATTGCAACTTCTCTTTCACTTGTCGTTTCAGCTGCTCTATCATTTCTATAATTTAAACTTCACCATTAATTATATCATTTCAACTACTTTACCACTACATTTTCAGCCCATGAGTTAGCCAAAGAGCAGAAGATCAACTTTGGAGATGACATTGCAAATGCTCTGAGAGTGGCCAAGAAACGGAGATGGAACCTAATTGAGGAGAAGAGGATTAAGCAAGAAACTAATCTACAGACATACTTGAACAAACTTATTAACGAAGCTAAAGAGAGGTACTCAGATCTCATGAAACCCTCATAATTTCAAACTTACGAGAATCAGTCAACAAATAACCTGAATATGACATGTTCTGTTGATAGTAGACCATAAAGGTTACGTATTGACTGCTCCTTGCATTTACAGCAACTTAACATGCATTTTCTCAATCAAACGTGCAGTCAGTGTCATTATCCTCAAGCCCTTTTAGCTCCTTGAGAAACATAGGTCTTCAACAAATGCACGCTAAGTCTTTCTGTCCTCAATCATCTTTATACCAGCTCTTTATGATAGCAGTAGTGATAATAATATTAGTGGTGGTATCGACAATGTTGATAATAATGACACATACAGCTGTTATGGACCACAAAACATCTGTGGTATCATAATGTAATAATAGTGTTGAGAAGTACCGATTGGAGAATGGGATGTAGCAGACGCAGGGAAAGAACAGCTTGCCGCATACAACACATATATCTCGTGCTTCTTGTATACAGAACAAAGTAATTGTGATGCCAGTCATATAATGGTACAGTACATATATAACCTAGAATAGTGTACATATGCATTGATCGTTACAATAAACGTCTGTGTTACTGGCCTATGTATTCTCTGTACTGTACCCTCTATTATTATTTAATGTGTACTTTCCCTCCTAACAAGTTTTTTGTATAACAGTAGCTGAAGTACAAGTATGCTAAAGTATTCTATAAAACTTTGCTAAGTATACAGTTTGGTGTTCACATTACATTCAAATCACATAACATCCTATTTTACAGAACGTATCGCGGACACTTAAGCTATTCACATCAGTAGTGAAAACAAATAACATTGGCTACAACAATGAATTAATGTTCAGTTGTATGTTTGTGGATGGATGAATTAATGTTTAAATGTAGTATGTGGATAAATGAATAAATGTTCAAATGTAGTATGTGGATGGATGAATTAATGTTTCATTGGGATATGAGGAAGGGTGAAAGTGTATTTAATTGCATGTGTAATTAGATGTGCATGTTTCCTGCATTTCAACTTCAATCTAAAGGCAGCACCATCACGTGGCTATGAAACATTGATTATTCAAAGTTGTCTAAATGCATTATCATAATTGTTGGCAGATCTAGTGAACACATCTTTTTATGTCAAAACATTTACTCACTATTGGTATTTATATTTCACCAAATAATTAAAGACTTCTATTTGTATTCTGCCGAAAAGTAAAAACCAATATTTGTTGCAGCTTTAATTATTGTACATCTACAAACCACACACTCAGGATGTCAATGTAGCCACATAATGACATGTGGTCCCCAACCAATAAGGAATCCATTCATTCAGTGAACTGGTCACAAAACTAGCTTACACCCATCCTGCTTTCTGTGTTAACAGTTAGCCTTTTGTAGTTTGGAAAGCTTTTTTATCTCATTTGATAGAGAGTTTAGAGCACTTGTCTCTGTAGCGAAGTGGACAAGCCATTTGCATTGTGTTCAGACGGTCGTGGTTCGAATTCGAACTGTTACTGTCAGTTCATGATTCCAATTTTGGGAGGTTCAATTTTTGCAGAGATCCCTGGGTTCATTGTTAGAGCTTCGGAGTCCGTGCTTTGTGCGATGCTCTCTGTAGGTGGGATACCTTTCTGCTGAGAAATCCGAGGCGATGAAGTCGAGCCCTAGCCTTTAACCTTTAACTTTAACCATAACCTTTTGACAAAGAGACCATGTTCAATCCATGCTCATTGCAAACTCCATTGTACCCAGCTGCAAATGGGCATGTGTCTATAAATTAGGGAAGACATGACAATGGGATCACCCTAGGTTAAAAAAAGCTAAGACCTAGTACAATGAATTCTCTAACACTTCATCCTTCGACTGCAATGTCTCATGCATTTACCATTATCTTAATTTCACCTCAGAGATGTTGTTTCTTGTTTTCTTTTATTTCTCAGAAAAATGGAAGCTTTAAAGAATGACTCTGGGATGGGCAGTTCTGAGGATGTGGAAACCATTGTGGATAGTTCAGTAAGTGGATGACAGGGAGCATATGTGTTTGAATCTGAGGTTAAGCTAGAATGTGCCAACTATCATAGCAGCATTTATTCCCATTGCTGAGGTGCACTGGGAGAATTTTAGGGCTGTAGAATAAAGGCTTCTTGCACCTGCAGTCACCATGTACTGTGGAGTCTAGGTTTTTATTTAGCCTTTTTGATGTTTGCACTATCAGACAAGTTCTCAAATCTTTGCACCATCAGACAAGTTCTCAGATGATTGCACCATCAGACAAGTTCTCAGATGTTTGCACCATCAGACAAGTTATCAGACCATTGTACCATCAGACAAGTTCTCAGATGTTTGCACCATAAGACAAGTTCTCAGACCATTGTACCATCAGACAAGTTCTCAGATGATAAACTTGGGAGGTCCCATGTACTTGATGTGCATATAACAGAACTCTTGAAAGTTGAAAATTGGAAGAGCAGACCACTAGCTGCTATCATTGCAGACTGGTAGTTTCTGTCCTTGCAGACTTATAGTTTCTGTCATTGCAGACTGGTAGTTTCTGTCATTGCAGACTGGTAGTTTCTGTCACTCCAGACTGGTAGTTTCTGTCATTGCAGACTGGTAGTTTCTATCATTGCAGACTGGTAGTTTCTGTCCTTGCAGACTGGTAGTTTATGTCATTGCAGACTTATAGTTTCTGCCATTGCAGACTGGTAGTTTCTGTCATTGCAGACTGGTAGTTTCTGTCACTGCAGACTGGTAGTTTCTGTCATTGCAGACTGGTAGTTTCTGTCATTGCAGACTGGTAGTTTCTGTCACTGCAGACTGGTAGTTTCTGTCATTGCAGACTGGTAGTTTCTATCATTGCAGACTGGTAGTTTCTGTCCTTGCAGACTGGTAGTTTCTGTCATTGCAGACTGGTAGTTTATGTCATTGCAGACTTATAGTTTCTGTCATTGCAGACTGGTAGTTTCTGTCATTGCAGACTGCCAGCTGCTGTCATTGCAGATAATTATAAACAGCCATGAAATTCCTACCCAATACACCACCTTTTTCCCAGGTATGGTGAGCCACAGCGACTAAAATTACAACAAAATAATCTAATATGGATCAACAGGCATACGCCTGCCTGGTCGAGTACCAGGGTCTCAACTATTCCAAGTATATCATTTTAGATATACATATATACAGAGATCATAAAATGTAGTAAAACTACAATATGTAGCATTGTCTACATTACTTATTTTGTGATTTGTGACATCTTCTAGGAAAAGAGAATAACAGAAGTCAACAGCTTGTTCACAGAGTTGGATGACAGGCGAAAAGTAAGTCTCTAGCCATTCTTATTTTATGGATCGCTATCTAGAATGAACATCATTGTATATTGGGCAGACATATAGGTGCTTAATCTCATTTTTGAATGGTTAAGAGTATAGATGTTCTTGGTTCCAGTAACTTGCTGATTGTACGCACTCATGCTATGTTCTTTAAAACACTTCTCTTTGATCGACTCACATCTACATTTGATTGCAATTATTATTATTTTATTATTAGTTACCCATCGCAAGTGATGATGGCCACATCAACGGACAGTTTTGTCTTAATGTAACTTGCGCTGTATTTGGATCATAGTGAGGAAGAAACTGCGCTTGTCATCGACCTCACTCTTTGGTCTCGAGCTACCTTGAACCAGTGGCAAGACATTAGTCAAGATGACTGGAGGCAACTCATTATGCAGGCACTCTGGTCCCACCTCCCATGAGACCAGGGGTCACTATGGTACTTGTGGGATTTGAAAGTCTTCCGTTTCTGTTCATCGCTTTGGGAGACAAGTGCCTGACTACAGCGATCCCAGAAGACTCTACAGAGTGTGTAGTCCACCAGTGCTGCAGTCCAGTCATGTATTTTGACCCACATGGGACCAGGGAACAATTGGGATGTTCATGCCTCCCGAAGTGACCCCCTCGCAGTCAAACTGGCGTTGTATTAATCTGGGCTTGTCATTGGCCAGCTCTTTCATGATCAGAGGGCCAGTACTGATCAGGGAGGGTGATTTAACTTAACTTAACGTCTTTATACTGTTTTAGAAGACTCTGCAGAGTCTGTATATAACCAGTTTCATTTACATTACCTAGCTCTAAAAGCTATGTGCATCCAATCTATTTTAAATGCATTAATTGTCCCAGCCTCCACAACTTCCTGTGGCGATGCATTCCACGCATTCACCACTCTCTGACTAAAAAAATATTTCCTAATATCTATTTCACTAGTTCCGCCTGGCTGCATACCACTCCGTCTGCCTCCACTCTGTGTTGTTTACTTGAAAATTCGCTGCTCCTTGAGATGTGTATTAATGATGTTGCTGGATGATTTTAATAGATTTACCTCATGATATCTGCATGATAACGGGTTGTGTAGAGAAAATGCTTGTAATGTTGACAACAAGACCAGGTCTTAGTGGCCTACAGCAGTCAATGACGTAGACCACATAAACCGGCTTGAATGGATGATGTAGAACGTTGAGTATGAAGAAAAGTAACGTACAAAATAAATATCACACTGAATAATAAAGACAGTTGAGGATCTCGATGCTCAAATACATTTCCAAAATTGATATTAATTGACATTATGACATGAAACATTGTGCGAACACGCTCGAGAGCTGAACACATGATGAAAGAATGATATTAACTTCAATGACGGCATGGCTGTTATTGACACCATTAGGCAAAATATGTATTTGGTTCCATACAAGTGAATAACACAGCACAATGAAAAATATGATGTACAAAACTTATCCAAATATGATCCACCATTGGTAGGCCCGCCCTTACATAGGAATCCACATCAGGCAATGGAGGCAGATGGAATTATACAAACAACCGGACGAAAGCTGGAAGCAGCCTATAGAGCGCTGATTGTAAACTGAGTATGTGAATAACTGATTGATTAATTGCAGCAGTGTAAACTCAGTATGTGGATAACTGATTGATTAATTGCAGCAGTGTAAACTCAGTATGTGGATAACTGATTGATTAATTGCAGCAGTGTGACCTGAGTATGTGGATAACTGATTGATTAATTGCAGCAGGTGTAAACTATTATCATGAACTTTGAACATCATAAGACCGTCTAAGAGCACAAGAAATATGGATAAATGATTCAGATGAAAGGATATGAACACCTACATTTAACATAGTATCACCATTCTAAGCTTTGCAGATGATATATGTGCTCTGGCTGGTAATGAAAAAGAACTACAAGTTGTGACAACTACCAGGCTTAACACTACATCAACGATGTATGGCATAGAAATAAACACTGGTAATGATGGATAACAAGAAAGAAATAAATGAAAACATTACTATTAATGGACAAAAGACGGAAACACACAATTCAAATATCTGTAATTGTAGCAGAGGGGAACAGACCAGAGCTAGGAACAAGGACTACACATCCAGTAACAGTTCTCACCTTACGGAAGTCACTATGGGAGGACAAGGACATATCACTTGAAACTAGAATCACATTAATGTATACATTGATTTTCTCCATCTACATAAGTGTGTGTAAAACATGGACATTGAATGCTGAGTTAGAGCATAAGCTCCAGGCGAGGAAAAGGAGATACATCAGACAGGCCATTAGAAACATGTGTCACAAATGCCAACGTACGTAGCACACTCCGACAGTTTATCAGACCAAATCAAGACCTCCTGTAGTTATAAAAATACATAAACTCAAATGATATGGCCATGTTATACAACAAAATAGACTGCCTAGTCTGATAATCATGGACACGGTTTCATAGCCAAAGAAATGAGGTCTCCCTAAGATATAGATGATGTTCGAAAATGGACACAAAGAACCTTGGACAAGCCCAAAACTCTAGTAGTGGACAGAAACCTCGGATGAGCCCAAAACACCAATAGTGGACACAAAGAATCTTGGACGAGCCCAAAAATCTAGTAATGGACAGAAACCTTGAACAAGCCCAAAACTCTAGTAGTGGACAGAAACCTTGGACAAGCCCAAAACTCTAGTAGTGGACAGAAACCTTGGACAAGCCCAAAACTCTAGTGGTGGACAGAAACCTTGGACAAGCCCAAAACTCTAGTAGTGGACAGAAACCTTGGACAAGCCCAAAACTATAGTGGTGGACAGAAACCTTGGACAAGCTCAAAACTCTAGTAGTGGACAGAAACCTTGGACAAGCCCAAAACTCTAGTGGTGGACAGAAACCTTGGACAAGCCCAAAACTCTAGTGGTGGACAGAAACCTTGGACAAGCCCAAAACTCTAGTGGTGTACAGAAACCTTGGACAAGCCTAAAACTCTAGTAGTGGACAGAAACCTTGGACAAGCCCAAAACTCTAGTGGTGGACAGAAACCTTGGACAAGCCCAAAACTCTAGGGGTGGACAGAAACCTTGGACAAGCCCAAAACTCTAGTGGTGGACAGAAACCTTGGACAAGCCCAAAACTCTAGTGGTGGACAGAAACCTTGGACAAGCCCAAAACTCTAGTAGTGGACAGAAACCTTGGACAAGCCCAAAACTCTAGTAGTGGACATACTGAGTTGGCGATAGATATGTAGTGAGATGTGGTGCCCCTATGACCTCATAGGTTAAAGGAAAAATGAGACTAGATGATACAAAATATGGACTGTGCTGCCAACTGTTGATCACAAGATAAATAAGTCGTCCCTCAATTGTCCTTAGAACACAGTGCTACTACGGATGCTCTCCTTCTGTCCCTGCCCAGAGCCATCTTCTTTAGTTCTGTCCATGATACACCAGCTGGAGCGGTCTGTTACTCATCCATTCCTCACCAGATGTTCCTTGCTCTTCCCATTTATCTCTTTTCCCTTTGGATTTCAATCCAGCTCATATCAAGCTATATTGTCTAGTTTCTTTCCTCAGTGTGCCCTATCCATCTCTACATTTTCCTCTCCATTCTCCTGCTGTATTGTTTGTTGTCATGCTTTCTTTCTCGCAGATTTGTGTTTGCCATTACTTCTGGGCATTTAATACGAAGTATGAGACGAAGGAAACTTTCAGTGATGGTCTGAATCTGATACTTTTAGTCACACTGCCATGTTTCCACGCCATATATCAGGACCCACTTTACGTTCATGTTAAAAAGTCTAATATTATTTTCCCTTGAGAGAGCCAGTGAGTTTCACATTGCACAAAAAGTTTAAAGCAAATCTGATTTTGTTAGCCTCACATTTATAGCATGGTTTTGTTCTTCCATCTTTGTCAGGGCTACTTCTTTTATCTGACCAATAATTTCTTTGCTCATGTGTTTTACATTTTTGTGAATGTCACAGAAGCGAGATGTGCCAGACTGCCTCTGTGGGAAGATCAGCTTTGAGATCATGAGGGATCCTGTGATAACTCCAAGTGGTATTACCTACGACAAAAAGGATATTATTGAACATTTGCAAGTAAGTATAGAACATTCATCATTTGGAGGTAACTGGACTTTTCTTTGGAGAACATTCAACATTTGTAGGTGGGTAACTGGACTTTTCTTTGGAGAACATTCAACATTTGTAGGTAAGTGGAAGACATTCAACATATGGAGGTGAGAAGCTGAAATTTTATTCGGAGGAAATTCAAGATTTGGAGGTGAGTTGATGACATTCAGCATTAGAAGGTGAGTGGAGAATGTTTTATATTTGAAGGTGAGTTGTTGACATTCAACATTTGAAGGTGAGTTGTTGACATTCAACATTTGAAGTTGAGTTGTTCACATTCAACATTTGAAGATGAGTTGTTCACATTCAACATTTGAAGGTGAGTTGTTGACATTCAACATTTGAAGGTGAGTTGTTGACATTCAACATTTGAAGGTGAGTTGTTGACATTCAACATTTGAAGGTGAGTTGTTGACATTCAACATTTGAAGGTGAGTTGTTGACATTCAACATTTGAAGGTGAGTTGTTCACATTCAACATTTGAAGGTGAGTTGTTCACATTCAACATTTGAAGGTGAGTTGTTCACATTCAACATTTGAAGGTGAGTTGAGAACATTCATCATTTAAATGTGAATGGCATTTCTTTGGCGGACATTTAATAATTGAAGATGAATGGAGTAAATTCAGCATTTGGAGGTGAATGAAGAACACTCAACATTCTAAGCTAAAAGGCTTATGTAATACATTTTATTTGGTACATGTTTGCTTCCTAAACTACTATAATGCATTTGATCAAATGAAACAAAATGAATTGATGAATATTAGAAAGCTTACATATTGTAGCACAACCCTTCATTTGGCTTTTAGCTCAACTAAGGCCCTTTTAAGCTCTACAGTTTATCATTCCTGAGGGCGTGCAGAACTCATATTACATTGGTAAGAAATACAACACCTGCTGTCATTGACTTGCTGTGTTGTTGATTCTTTCAGTTTGTTGAACAGTAACAAAAAACTGCAGCTTAATATGTATGCTCACCTCAGGTTTAAAAAAATCAAGAAAACAAATTAATTATGCCAGGGCATGTTTTCAATTCAGCAGTTTATGGTGTGCACACATCAAAACAGAGCAATCATCTTTTTTGGAAATGCTATAAGAAGACCAGGGTTTGGAACACACTGTAACATTAGGCAACATTGCTTGAACAATTGGCAGAGGACAACATTGTTTGAAAAATTGACAGAGAGCAACAGAGTGACAAAAAGCTGGACAGTTTAACATCTTGAAGACACTCACTTTTGGCAAAATTAAGAAACACTCTGTGCAGAAAGTTACCTAGATTGCTTGACTGCTGAGCAACAAGTGTGCTGACCACTGCACCACCATGTGATGTTTTTGTGATCTAAAGTTATCTGTTCTGTGTCAGGTGTGTTACATCAGTCATTGTGAGTCCATGCCGTAACACAATCACCTCTGTCATCAATGCTCCTGATTACTCAGAATTTATGTAACCAGCAAGATGATCTCTCTGCTGTAATCGTTCTCCAGACTCATAAAAGCTTGATCAATTATAAACTATTTATCTCCATAACAACATAATCTAATTATTAACTGTGTTATTTTTTTCCTTTTTTCTCATCTCTTATAACGTGTCTGTGACTGCTAACAATCTGGCGGCTTCATTTGTTCAGGTTTTACTGTGGAATTAGAAAGTCTCAAACTCGTACTGTGTTTTTTAACACTTTTCTCTCACAAGATTCAAGGAAGTGTTCTCTAGTGTAAACCTTCCTCAGGGAAACATTCCCTAGTGTTCTGCCAACACTTTTCTGACCTGAGCCAACCTTGGGCTACGACCAACCACAAGACACACAGACTGTCAAACAGATACTCATTAGAGTCAGACGATCAGTGCCAAATGGCAGAAAAATAACACTGTCATTCACTACTGGTAAGTACACAGGCAATTTCAGAGCGGAGGCAGAGGCACTGAGGGCGGCAGTGGAAGAAATGGTGACACACAGTGAAAATGAGAGCCATATAGTCCTTAACTTAACTTAACTTAACTTAACATCTTTATACTGGTTTAGAAGACCCTGCAGAGTCTGTATACAACCAGTTACATTTACATCACCTTGCTCTAAAATCTATGCGCATCCAGTTTATTCTTAAATGCATTAACTGTCCCTGCCTCCACTACCTCCCCTGGCAATGCATTCCAAGCAGATACCACTCTCTGACTAAAAAAATATTTCCTAATATCTAACCTGGACCTCTCTTTAATCAGCTTGTAGCTATGCCCTTGTGTTATTGTAGGTGGCTGTATTTTAAAAAACTTGTTATAGTCTAATTTATCGATTCCTCTGATCATCTTATAAACCTGTATTAAGTCACCACGAATTCTTCTCTCTTCGAGACACTGTAGGCCGGCTTTTCTGAGTCGTTCCTCATAACTGTAATTCTGGAATCCCACTATCATCTTTGTCGCTCTTTTTTGTATTCTTTCTAGCATGTTTATGTCCCCTCTATGATAAGGACTCCACACCTGTACACAGTACTCCAATCTAGGTCTAACTAAAGCTTTATACAGTTTGACGATCACTTCCTTGCTCCTATGTTTAATATTTCTTTTTATCATACCTAACATTGCATTTGCCTTTTTCACTGCTACCTTAACTTGCTCACTCACCTTTCCTGTATGATCTATTATAACCCCTAGGTCCCTTTCCTTATCTATCTTTCTAATATTGTTTTCTCCCATTCTGTAATTATGTTCCATATTGGATCTACCCATGTGGATGACTGTACATTTATCTACATTAAACTCCATTTGCCAGCTTACAGACCATTCTCGAATTTTATCTAAATCCGACATCAATATATCCACTTCCGCTTTAGATGAGACACTACTGCATAGTTTTGTGTCATCAGCAAATTTTGCAATCATTGATCTCATATCAATGTCCAAATCATTTATATATATCAAGAACAAAATTGGTCCCAAAACCGAGCCCTGTGGCACACCACTTTTCACTTCACTCCACTCAGAGTACTCCTTATTTATGCCCACCCTCTGCCTTCTTCCCGTTAACCAATTTTCAATCCATTTGGCAACTTCGCCACCTATTCCATGTGATTTTAACTTTCGAAATAATCTTTGATGAGGTACTCTATCAAAGGCCTTTGCAAAGTCTAGATAAATAACATCCACTGGCTCCCCTTTATCTATGATTTTAGTAACATCCTCCATGAATTCTAATAGATTTGTTAAGCATGATCTCCCTCTAGTAAACCCATGCTGACTATTTCTAATTAGATTAAATTTGTCTAAATGCATTACAATGTTTTCTTTGATTATTGACTCTAACAATTTACAGACTATGCTCGTTAAACTCACTGCTGACAGATGCTCTCGCCGTAGTCACAGCGCTAAAAAGCCAGAAAAACACTGAGCTTAATGACTTAAGAGCAGCACTCTGCAAACTGTGCCAGCAGTCCGCACCAAAAAGGGTAGTGGTACAGTGGGTCCCATCACACTGCAACATCCAAGGCAACGAGGAGGCAGACAGACTGGCAAAAGAAGGTGCAAGATTACCACAAACAGATACCAGTATGACGTACGAAGAGTCAAAACGGCTTATCAAAGCCAGATACATGACCAAATGGGAAACCGAACATACTGGTTACACCAAAAACGATGCCTACTACCAGTTGAACCGAAGAGAGCAGGTCGTTGTCTTCAGACTTCGCACTGGCCACAATAGACTGAGGTACCACCTATTCAACAAATTGAAGATAGGGTGTACCGACGAATGCCCGTGCAGTACCGGTAAAATGACCGCTGAACATCTGCTGCAGAACTGCCCGACATACGAGGATCAGAGAGAGCAGATGTGGCCATCATCAGTGGAACTGCAAGACAAGCTCTATGGCAGTGGCAACAGCCTCAGGATGACCGCCGCTTTTTTCTAAAAAATAATGGTTACTGTCTGACTGCGTACGCAGAAGAAGAAGAAGAAGACGATCAGTATCAACTGGAGGCAGTTCAAGCAACAGTTTCACTAGTTTTCTGATGTCTCCATAAGCCAAATGTCCACTCAGAGTTATAGCTGCCAACTCAAAAGCCATTTTGGCTTTGTCTGTCTGCGAATCTATTGAATGGTCTGAAACATCACTTTTTTTCTGCCTCTTAAGTTCCACCCTCTAAGTTATGTCCCCCTAAGTTATGTCCCCCTAAGGTATGCCCCTCTAAGTTCCGTCCCTTAAGTTATGCCCCCCCCCCCCCCCAAGTTCCGCCCCCTAAGATATGCCCCCCCTAAGTTCCACCCCCTAAGTTCCGCCCCCTAAGTTCCCCCCCCCCCCCCCTAAGTTCCGCCCCCTAAGTTATGCCCACCTAAGTTATGCCCCCCCTAAGTTCCGCCCCCTAAGTTCTGCCCCCTAAGTTATGCCCACCTAAGTTATGCCCCTCCCCCCCTAAGTTCTGCCCCCTAAGTTCCGCCCCCAAAGTTATGCCCCCCTAAGTTCCGCCCCCTCCCTAAGTTCCGCCCCCCTAAGTTATGCCCCCCTAAGTTATGCCCACCTAAGTTATGCCCCCACTAAGTTCCGCCCTCCTTTCTTGTTGCTGAGGACTGCCGATCGTTGGATTCTAATTCTAAATTTTGACAATTTCTGCGGTTGTGTTTGTGACCTGGCGAATCATACTCTAGAGCCCATTTGCTAGATTCACCGATCCATTCAAATCTCAACTATCACTTCTTTGGACATCTATTCATTAATGGTATTGGATGGTTTAAGTATAATTGTCCTCTGATCCTTTTATTGCACCCACTCTCCACCCCACCCCACCTACACCCTCACCCCCACCCCCCATCTATATGCCCAAACAACAACAACAATATCCAATCTTACCTATGGCATGAGACAGTTGCCTGATGCACTAGCTGGATCTGATTCCACCACCATACTCTCCCATCCCCTTAAAAATAGTGGTCTTTAGAACAACCTTTCTCCAGGAGTCTACTTAACCTAGGCCATTTGCTGAAAATGTCCAAATACCTGAGCTTATTGGCTTGTTAAAGAGCAATATCATTTACACTTATGTTGAGGTGGCCCATGTGTTCAGCTGATCCTCGTATTTTCTCTCTTTGTCTCATTAATTTACATTTTGTATTTGGAACATTTTGTGCTTTCATGTGATTTTGCAGTTTATTTTCATTGTTGTACACCAGTCACTGATCATCTGCAAAGAGCAATTCATGTATTGAATTTGGTTCTGCTTTTGCTGTCTTGATTTGACTGGTCTCTGATACGATTTTGTCCATGTAGATGCTGAGCAGCAGAGGGGAAAGCACACACTTCTGCCTCATACCATTAGTGATTTCAAAAGGATCAGTTGTTCTGACAACATTTATACTCATTCAATGCAGTGCTCTGACATTATCAAATAGCTGACTTTATACACCAAATTCTGTCAGAATCATCTGAAGTTTAGTCCTTTCTACCCATTTGAATGCATGTTCTTGATCATTGAAAGTAATGTACCTATTTTAGTTATATTCTTCTAACCTTTTGTTTAATTGCCTTGAGGCCTGTGTGGCCTATCTTCTACCTACTTGTGTCGTTAAACGAGGTGGGGTGGTGTAGTTTTCTGTCACATGCCAGTTTTGTCATCTGTGTTGGTGTCATTCCATGTTTCTGTTGACTTTTACTTCTCACATTCTGTTGAGGTCCTCCGGTGTTTCATTTCTGGCATGTGAAAATTCAATGATGGCTTGCCTGGCCAATCCCAGCTGTTCTACTTGATGTCTTTACTAATCACAACTAATCAGGATTGCAGATTTCACTACTTCTGTCCGTCTGCAGCACCACTCTCTCTGCAGCACCACTCTCTCTGCAGCACTACTCTCTCTGCAGCACCACTCTCTCTGCAGCACCACTCTCTCTGCAGCACCACTCTCTCTCTGCAGCACCACTCTCTCTGCCTCTCCCACCAATGGTTAAACCCATACCTCGAGAAAATTCCAATTGAGTTTTGTAAAGCTGAGGTTCAACATTAGATCTTATTGTCTGTTCTAAGCTCTCCGCATACATTTTGCCAGTAGTACTAAATACTGATATGCCTCTATATTTCACAGTTTCTTTTGTTACTCGTCTTCCATTTTAAAAATAATATGTCATATTAATTACTTTTTTTTATTACACCTCATATTTATTTGTCTGTTGTTGCTATAAAGCATTTTATTGTTTGCTGTATACACATTTAATAATTGCTAAATACACTTTTGATTGGTTCCTATATGCACAATTTATTTCACAGAGAGTTGGTCATTTTGACCCAGTCACTCGCACAGACCTGATACAAGAGCAGCTGATCCCAAATTTTACATTGAAGGAGGTCATTGACTCATATCTAGAAGAAAACCCCTGGGCTGAGGAGTACTAGGGCTGTCGTTACTGTATGTGTGTGTTTCTTGATTTACTCGCTCCTCTTCTACCAAGAGATGTAGGGGTTTTCTTTTGTTTCTGTACTTATTTTTTTCATGGTTTATAGTTTTCATAGAATAGGATAGCTGGCCCATGTCCAACCCTGTTAAGTTGCTTTTTACAGCATGCCTGGCAGGTTGCAGTGATACTATTCTTTTTACCTTTTTGGACCTTGGTAACACACATGCTAGACTGTGTAAATAAATAAATATTAGACTTTCTCACTCACTTCACATGTTCCTTTTGGTTGTCGACGAACATGGGGAAACTATGAGGCTAGTAAACAAATAAATATTTGACTTTCTCACTCGCTTCACGTGATCCTTTTTGTTGTCTGTGAACATGGCGAAACTTTGAGTAAACAAAGTCAAGACAAGAATTGTAAAGGGAAAAATATTTTAAGCACTCAGAAAATATATACATCAGACAACAGAAAGTAAAGTAATAGGCAATCCAGAATTGGATGCCTGACCTACAGATGCTGATCAGGCATAGCTGCAAGATCAACCAATTGCGACATTCAGGTAGCTAACAAGACACCCTTTTGATTGTATAAGAGCAATAGATTTCCCCAGTGGTTCCTACTGTAGCAGATCCCACAGTTTGCCCAAGGGTTATTCTAACTTAAACATTACCACACTCATCCACATCATTCCTGACCACACACAGCAAGTAATATAGCACACAGCAGATGGCATATTTATTATATAATACTCATACCAGAAAAATTAGTAGTAAAATTACAAACACAATACAATACATATCATCTTAACTCAGTATTTCTATATTATATATATGTTAATATAAATATTAACTAAAGCGGAAATTTTAAGCATTAGCTATTGATGGAATTCCCAACTATCAAAAACTCGGTTCTATTGCCTACACACATCACACACACATCTATTTAACTGCGTCCTCAACACACCTTATCAAAAACTCTTCCTCACTCAAATCCCCTCAGGCGAGCGATCTGGACTTACCTCGTTCACAATGTGTCCTGCTTACAACATACGTTCAGAGTATCTATTAATACAAAACTCACACACCTATTTGAGCAGTCCTGTTGTATCACTAACATTTGTACAACAGTCTATCAATCGCTCCTCTATCTAAGTCGGTGAGCTAACCTCCTATCTACCATCTCTCTCTCGCTCTCCTCTCCTCTCCATTCAGCCTCCTGAGCTAAACTTTGACTCTGTGTTATATACACTAAAGCAGTATCAAAGCTGACCAACGGATCTCAGGAAGATGGCTCTATTCAGTCTCATTGGAACGAAATACTTTGCATACCTGTCACTCATTCTCCCACTACCCAAATCGGAACGCCTGTGGTTAGCTCCTACCTGTCCACATTCTTTGCCCCAACTCTGTTTTTCTTTGTTGAGACGGTGAGTGACCTTGACACGCATTCAGGTAGCTTTAAGCTTTAACAAGTTCAGGTACATTTGTTATCAACAACCACATCACCCCTGTCCTAAACTCTCTTGCTCCGGCGGGAACTGTTACACTACTCTGGGTTGTCTCCGTGAGCTTCACTGAGATTATTTCCCTTTGTTTTTCTCTTCAATAGAAGTGCCAAGCTATACGTACACCTGATTTACAAACATCCACTCATACAAACATCTTCGGTTATTCCCAAGACCTTTGAATGCAAATACAAGTTCACTCTTATGAACATTTCTAAGCATGATTTAAAAATTAACCAGTCAGTTAATTTCAAAATTGACTGCGAGGTATGTTTTCCTACAATTTGATTTTGTAAGTCATACACAACACTGCTCTTTGAAATTGTCCATGTGTAGCTGTTCTATTTGTGTTTATATTCATAATGAATTCTAATTGTGCTGATCAAGCTAAAATAAGCTGTTAGTTCAATACTACAAAACTAAATAACCTGTAACAGTGAAAGGCTGTGAGAAAGGAGGCAGACCTCAATAAGATAAACTGCATGCCAAGTCATCCCCTAACAGATCCAGAGCCATTATTATCAACCCCTGAAAGGTTACTCTCAAATTCACCTTCTCCAAAAAGCAAAAACAATTAATATTCACAAAATGTTTCTCTGTGGGTGAGGTTGAATTTAAGGCTGACAACTTTATCTGTGACACCTAAATGACCATCATTCTATACATCCATCTTTTTCTTTTGTAAGAATCAAATCATTTAAAGGTTAGATTTGTTAGATTTGGTTAATTCTTGTTCATTTAGCTTTCACAATCATTTGAAGGTTAACGGGAAGAAGGCAGAGGGTGGGCATAAATAAGGAGTACTCTGAGTTGTGTGAAGTGAAAAGTGGTGTGCCACAGGGCTCGGTTTTGGGACCAATTTTGTTCCTGATATATATAAATGATTTGGACATTGATATGGGATCCATGATTGCAAAATTTGCTGATGACACAAAACTATGCAGTAGTGTCTCATCTAAAGCGGAAGTGGATATATTGATGTCGGATTTAGATAAAATTCGAGAATGGTCTGTAAGCTGGCAAATGGAGTTTAATGTAGATAAATGTACAGTCATCCACATGGGTAGATCCAATATGGAACATAATTACAAAATGGGAGAAAACAAAATTAGAAAGATAGATAAGGAAAGGGACCTAGGGGTTATAATAGATCATACAGGAAAGGTGAGTGAGCAAGTTCAGGTAGCAGTGAAAAACGCAAATGCAATGTTAGGTATGATTAAAAAGAAATATTAAACAAAGGAGCAAGGAAGTGATCGTCAAACTGCATAAAGCTTTAGTTAGACCTAGATTGGAGTACTGTGTACAGGTGTGGAGTCCTTATCATAGAGGGGATATAAACATGCTGGAAAGAATACAAAAAAGAGCGACAAAGATGATAGTGGGATTCCAGAATTACAGTTATAAGGAACGACTCAGAAAAACCAGCCTACAGTGTCTCGAAGAGAGAAGAATTCGTGGTGACTTAATACAGGTTTATAAGATGATCAGAGAAATGGATAGATTAGACTATAACAAGTTTTTTAAAATACAGCCACCCACAATAACACGAGGGCATAGCTACAAGCTGACTAAAGAGAGGTCCAGATTAGATATTAGGAAATATTTTTTAGTCAGAGAGTGGTGTCTGCTTGGAATGCATTGCCAGGGGAGGTAGTGGAGGCAGGGACAGTTAATGCATTTAAGAATAAACTTGATGCGCATAGCTTTTAGAGCAAGGTGATGTAAATGTAACTGGTTGTATACAGACTCTGCAGGGTCTTCTAAACCAGTATAAAGACGTTAAGTTAAGTTAGATTTGGTTAATTCTTGTTCATTTAGCTTTTGCACACATTTTTCAAATATAATATTTTCTGTATTTTTTACTTTTTTCACCAGCCAAAATGCATTTACAAGCTAAAAATTAAAAGACTGAATTCTGCTTTACAAACAAATCTGCTTTACGAACATGCTCTGGCCACTATCTGTTTGTAAAAGCGGGGTACTTTTCTGTGTCCTCCCCACGCTTCTCTAGCCCTGTAGGTTCCAATCCAGGACATGTCTGTTTATCATAGTTTCTCTTGAGAATGTGCCCCATTCAGCTTCACTTTCTGTTTTTGAAATCACTATAATTAGAAAAAAACTTCGTTATTACATATGAATTTCCTGTACAAATTATGTGATAGAGATATCAGTTGGTGAAGATCTACAATTCAAATGTGATACTCTTATATATTGCATTCACTCATGTCGTTATGTTGCAGCCTTTATGGAAGGAAAGTGCATGAAATTACTCTGCAGTAAAGTTATGTCTTGTTTCACAGCACGGTTATGTTCCACAAAATTTTGTTGCAAAATAAATGATATAAAACAAATCCCTCTCATGTGATGATTCACCTTAACTATTGTCATTGGGGGTGGAGAGTTGGAGGTGGTTAGTGAGTCAACTCACAATCTAAACTTTTCAGGTTGAGATTTTCAAATGAGTAAGGTCATGCCTGAATGAGAAGTAAACCCATTACTAACTGCCACCGAATTCAGATACACTGAGCAGCCGTTATTTGCTGAAGTCAGATACACTGGGCAGCCATTATTTATTCAGATACACTGAGGAGCCATTATTTATTCAGATACACTGAGTTACTATTTGCTGAGGTCAGATACTCTGTGCAGCCATTATTTGCTGAGGTCAGATACACTGAGTCATTATTTGCAAAATACAGTACAATGCTCACCGCACAACTTTAGTAAAAAAAAGTAGCGTGAGATTCTCCAAACCTGTTAATTTCACTACTGTAAAGGGCTCCAATTTGAATATCTATGAACAACAACCATGGTTTAGTATTGTTGTAGCTGGTATAATCGCAGCACACCATAAGCAATGAAATCAATTGTGCATACAAATGTGGCTAGCTATCAGCTTTATGCAGCATGAAACTGGACTCAAGTGGTTTATAACATGCGCAGTGCTCATGCAACGGAACATGAGACATTTCTATTGGCCAACTGGCGTGCAGACAACATGACCCAAATGCCTTGTAAAAACCAAAATAAATGTCTGTTTTAAATTTGATAATGAATCACAAACTGAACGGTCATAAAATTAGACGCTGTCATATTTCGGAGTAATTCTTCTTCTTCGTACGCAGTCAGACAGTAACCATTATTTTTTCGAAAAAAGCGGCGGTCATCCTGAGGCTCTCGCCACTGCCATAGAGCTTGTCTTGCAGTTTCGGAGTAATTAACAGTTCTACTTCGTTCAGAGGCTTGTATAGATCTGCTGTCCTGGTCATACCCAATTTCTGGGCAGGGAACAAGCTGATGCCCTCGCCTCTACAGCACCTGTAGCATGGAACTGCGGATATGGGGTAAAGGGTGATATACTGAGATTGACCAATTACCTCCTGCTATCAATGAATGACAAGCCACAAACTGCAGAATTTGAAAACCAGTTGTTATTTGAGCAGGAGATGGCACCTGATAGGACAAAGCAGGAGCATGAGCAACCATCAGACTACTGAAACCATCACACTCTTCACCAGGAAGACTGAGCCACCTATGGATTTTGCCAGAATACAGTGATATCAATGCTTGCCAGAACAGTCCAACGGAAGTTATCCATCATTCTGTAACTGTCAACTTCTGTTAACACTCAGTGTTCCTTTTGTATAAGATTTCTGACATTTGTCCCCAGCCACTGCTGTCAGAGATGAAGTGTTAGAGGCATTGTACTAGGCATCAGTTTTGTGTGAGGTAGGGGAGGTTTGACCAGTTCCTTTCATAGCTGCTTTCCTTCAATTATAATAATAATAGTTACACATGACAAGCGACGATGGCGACAATGTCGGGCATGTGCTTTTAGATGTGACCACATATGACTGTACAGTCCTTATATAAAAGTAAGCCAGGTACTCATTTACAGCTAGGTTGATCTGAGCATGTCCATAAGAAGATCTAAACCCAGTACTTTTGTCATGAAAAAGGATCTCTCAACCCTCTCTGCTGCTCAGATATTTAAGTAGTAAAAACTCTATATCGTTCGTTGAAAAACATTTTTTGTTACGTTGTGTTGTAGTTTACAGCTTGACTGCAATATCTGCACCTTTTGTCCTGACACACCTTGTTTCAGCACGGCACATTTTGGGTACTGGCTTTGCCTTTTTGTCTTTGATTCCTAAGCTCTCTAGGGACACAACTTGTAGACAGATTAAGATTTTGGACAGCTCTGGTTTGCTATGAGTCACTGACTGCTATCATCTCATTTACTGTCTTTTGCCGTGCCAATGTAGATATGATTGTCGATTACCCAGCCTAGTGGACTTACTTAGTCACACCTCTTTGACCAAAAGGTGGGGAGTCTTCTACCTTGGATTGAGGGGATGAAGACTAACGTCTAGTCAGGTAAAACATACTGGCCAAGACCCTCTCCTTGGTTTCCTAGTAGCTATCCCTGGAAATGGGCTGTTTTCATGGCAGCCTGGCTAACGAGGTGAGGGATCAACGTGATCCTCGTAGTAGTGAGTGACACGCAGATAAAGCCAAGTATAGCACAATCACCCCAGTCCACCTTCATCAGCATGCTCGAGATGTGAGGAAAGCTACTGCAACCTGCCACTTAACATCCTTTTCAGGGCGCACAAAAAAGTAACCTTATCTTATCATATCCATTATGGTCTTTGTCCCACATCGCTACGGATAAGTTCTACTGTATCCATTTGACTCAAATATGTTGATCCGATAGCCCCTTATTGAGATGAAAAGATTTGAACTACTACACCGGGATCAAGATGCTGAGCAGCGCAAGAGCTGCAGTGGTCAGCGACCCATAGCTGACTGCTAGCATCAGGGCAGCGAACCATAGCTGCCAAGACCCTTCTACACCTCCACGCGGTGATCCTGGATAACAGGCTGCATCAGGGCAGACTGGCTAAGGAGAAGGGATCGAAGAGGGAATGCTAACCCGGTACTCAAAAAGTGCTTGCTAAAGTCAGATGTGTTGGACCGAAAGGTGCAAATATTGCAGCCAAGCTGTAAACTACGACACAACGCATTCCGTTCTCTGGACTACATTCTGCTACTTAAGCCCTTTCAGTGTTTGGTAGTGGGAGATTGAGAATGAACGAAGAAGAACTACTACACCCTATTGTGCATGTGATAAATGCTGTCTGATGTGGGTTGTGCATGGACCAGACAAGCGCACCAAATAAAGCAGACTGCTACGGATACTTCTTCTCTTAAGTACATATACATACTTTGGTGCAGTCTTCCTGCAAGAGACCTACAACACTTGTAATCCATATGCTGCTTTAGGAGCAAGAAAGAATGGGTGAGGAGGAACACATAACAGAACAATTATAATACCGTGTCTGTTTGTCTAGAAACATGGGTTTGAACCTGAGAAAGTGCTAGATATTTCTTTTGTGACCTTGTTCAGATACTGACACTGCATGAAGACAGCTAGCGCAAGAAGGCTTTATTCCTCAGTCCCATTTTGACCAGCTGTTCAAGCAATCTCTGATGTACACTCTCTCAAACCACATACATTTTCACCAGATCTTTAGGTTCACACATATTCACTCAAACCATATACATTTTCACACAATGTTTAGATTTACACATACTTTGTTAGGTCACAGAACTTGACACTTCAATACTTGAGGCACTGATGCAAAGGTTCTACAACGAGAGGAAGCATGTGGTCTAGAGGTTGGGAGCTTTGCTTACAATTCCAAAGTTAGTTAGTTTTCTTTCCACTTGTGCCTTTAAGCGGTGGTGAGCTTAAGTCGTCTATCCTGCGCCAAGTGCGTTGCGTCGGTCAATGTGAGCCCTTGTTGTTGCACAATCACTCTAATGTCATCTATCCACCTACCTCGCGGCCGCCCCCTTGCCCTGTAGCCAGATCTACCAGCGTTGTAAGCCATCAATGGAAGTTGATGAGGGTGCATTCTCATGAGATGACCAAACCAACTTATTTTCTGCCTGGACATGCATTCAGCACACGACGTAGTGCCGACCATTCTTCGAATGCATCATTCCGCAGTCTGTCTCTCCTGGTAACACCGATGACCTTCCCCAAACACTTCATTTCACAAGTAGAAATTCTGTTCTCACACACCCTGGACAGAGACAATGTTTGGCTCTGGTAGTACAGAGTCTGCATAAATATACTGTTTATCAGCTGTTGCTTTGTTGCCAAACTAATGCTCGGGTGTCTAAGCAATGGGGACAGCTGATAAGTCACAGCAGATGCTTTTTGACATCTAGTCTCAATTTCGCTGTCGATCCTACCGTCTGCCCAAAAAATACTGCCCAAAACTTGAACTTATGGACCTGTTGAAGAGCAATATCATTTACACTTATCTTGAGTGGCCCAGGTGTTCTACTGATCATAGTTTCTGTTTTTTTCTCATTAATTCGCATATTGTTTTTAGCAACGGTGTTTGTGATTTTGCAGTTTGTTTTCATCGTCGTAATGCAAGCACTGATCATCTGCAAAGAGCAACTCGTGTATTGAGTTATGTTCCCGCTTCAGATGTCTCAATCTGACCAGTCTCTGATGCGAACACCGCCAAAGTACCCGTATTAAGCCATGTCGAGCTCAGAGGGGAAATGTGGATTATTTCATGGTTTGCTGCTTCTGGCAGTTGACCCAACTGTAAAAGGGTGCCTGATGAAGCCAGAGAAAAATTCAGTGGGAGCCTCAGCAGCTGCAGAGATTGTGCTCTGTCATCGGTACTTTCACCAATGAAAGGGAAGGGGCACATACAATGGCAACCAGATCCAATCTAATGAAGTTGGTTCTATCAGACATTTTTCCACGCATTTCTTGGAATAAAACAGTTAATAATTTTATAGGCACCTGACATAAGTCTGGTTTTTTTTATATGGATACTGTGATAAATGAGAGTTTTGGGATAATTGAGATCTATAGATGAATTTAGATGGTGTGAATGTATCTTTGTACTGATGTGGAGAAAGTTATGTAAACAAATTAATCTGTGTAAATAGATCTGATATAGAAATGAAGTATTTTTATGGATTTAGTTCTATAGGTCAATCAAGTCGGTGTGATTGGATCTTGTATAGGGAGTCGCTGTAGTCAAGAGGTTAAGGCACTCGCCTCTCACAGTGATGAACGGAAACGGTGGGCGATCGAATCCCAAAAGTTTCAAGGACCCCTGGTTTCACGGGAGGTAAGACCAGAGTGCCTGCATCCCGAGTTGACTCCAGTCATCTCAATCAATCGTCTTGCCACTGATCCAAGGTAACTCGGGATAAGAGTGAGATTGATGACCAGCCCATTCTCTTCCTCACTATAATTCAAGTACAGGGCACATCACATTGTTAAGACAGAACCGTCTGATGTTGTGGCCATTATCGCTTGCAATAACTTTTTAACTTGTCACTAGGATGATGAAGTGTTTTTTAAAATCATTAAGGTCTATAGAATATTTCAGTCAGAGATTGAATTTGTATTCTTAGATGAAGTGTCTTTATAAGTTATGTTTTATAGAACAATGGGGGACGGCGTGACCTAGTGGTTAAGTGACACGGCTCACAACCAGAAAATGCTGGGTTCGATTCCCCATCACAGCACCGGCCGTTACCCCGGGGAAGCAAACCCTTAGAAAATGCCGGAGGAAGCAGACCCTTAGATAAAATACATGCTGAAGTCGGATGCACTGGGCCTACAGGCGCAAAATAAAAACCACAGTGCAACGCACACCGCCTTGGGGATTAGAGAAATAAGGCGAACGCAAAAAAAATTTAAAAAATAGAACAATTGAGTCTCTGGAACTGGATCTTGTTACTGGTATGATAAAGTGTTTTTTTTTAAATATCTCTATAGAGCAATTGAGTCTCTGAGAACGGATCTTGTCACTGGTATGATGAAGTGTTTTTGTGTGTAATATCTCTATAAAACAATTGTTCCTGTGAGATTGAATCTAGATTCAGTTTAGGAGAAGTGATTTTGTGAATTGTGTCCTAGAGAACAATCTTTTTTTTAAGTTGTTTTGGTAACCACCCATGCTTCACAACCATATGCTGCTATGGGTGAGACACAGGCTTTCAAGACTTCTACTTTTGTCATTTTGCTGGCGTTCTTCAGATAATTTCTTCAGGTTATTTAGCCTCTGCATTGTCATGGCTAGTCTTTTTCTGATTTCTGTTGGGCAGTCGTCAGTTTTGTCAATTCTGGAGCCTAGATATTCAAAATGCTTGACTTGGTCTTTTTTCCTCAACTCCTATTGTAAATTTATGTTGACATCGTGTTTTGTCGGTGGTTATTATCTTTGTTTTGTTGATGTTTATAAATAGGTTTTGATCTAGAAAGAGAATCAAGTCCTTCAAGTCAAAATGTAACAGAAAGATCCTCAGAATACTGGACTGAGGGAAGGACAAATATATAAATTCTCAAAGAGCTGAACATAGAAGAGAACTGGTTTATCAATTCCATCATGGTCAGAATACTGAAGTACTTTGATCATATCAAGAGACAAACGGTCTTGAGAGGACAGTGATTAAAGGTATGGTTCCGGGCAAAAGAGACAGGCAAAGACCGAGAAGACAATGGCACCAAGATATCAAGGAATCTGTGGACATGACTATGGTGGAGGCTGGAGATCTGGCAAGGGAACAAGTTTCTTTCAGACGGGATGTGATGGGAGCGACATTCTACAGAATGAATGATGATGAGAACAATCTAGTGTGTGAGTGGATCTTCATACTTATATTCAATATTTTTGTGAACCATGTTCCACAGAGCAATTAAGTCTGCATGAATGGTTCATGAGTTTGATAGAATATTCTACTGAACAATTTAAAATGCATGAACAGATCTTCGACATATTTTTTTTTAAATAATTGAATCTGTGCAAATGAATTTTTAAAAAAAACCTGATGTGCTTTGTAATTAATATTGCATAGAGTAACTGCAGGCTGCATGGTTTACTCTGATAAAGAAGTGTCTTTCTGTGTAAAGAATAATTATTTGTGTGAAAAAATAGGTTTGTACAGCACTGGTTAGATGAGACAAAGGTTATTACAAATATATCAAATAAACAAATCAGTTAAAATCACAGTTTGGCTGAGACATTGAATTATTTTATTTGTTTCATTTTATTTAATTAATTTTTTTAAATTTACGTGTTTGCCTCACTAGTTTCTACTAGCGGAGGCGCGCCTATTCCACCCCAGACCATAGTCAATTGTGGGATATTAAGACGCATAAACTAGTGCTTGGATGCATGTGTGCGTCTGTATGTACCTATGCTAGGTTTGTGAGCCCTCAGAAGCTAGCCCAACCAAAGTGCAATGGAAAGGCCTCACCATGAGGGCGCGTGTGAAAGTTGTGCAAGAGTGTAACTGTAGGACAGCGTCAAATGAAACAGAGTGAGGTGAGAAGAGAGCGAGCCCAGCACTCAGAGAGAGGAATTCATGCCTTCTTGTTATTTTTTACTAATGTCCCACCGTATGATTTGTTTTTGGGAAAATGAGCACCAGTTTGAACATTAAAACCATTCCACTTCCTCACAGGGTGCCTCAAGCTCATTCTATACAGTACCCTCAGGCCTCCTTTTTACTTGTTCTTTCTCCGTTTCCCTATCTACTCACACCCCATTTCCAGTGCTCATCTGTATGATAATCCTGGAGTCCAGTTCTCATATTTATATTTGTTACCTCCCTTTTGTTTTTCTCATTTTTATACATCGTCTCCCTAAGCCATAAATGATTTATAGAACTTTCCAAGTCTGTTTATACCATCACAGTTAAAATACATTTTTATATTTGTGTTGCTGTCCTTGGTGATTAGATTAGTTAGATATCACATAAGTCGTACTTAGACCCTGGTTTGGACCTTTTTGTCCTAACATATGTTTTAGGTAAAATCGATTCATTTCAATAACTACCTGGCACTTATTGATGTTTTTATCAACTCATTATTTCCTTGATTCTATGTAAGCAGCAGTGACTTTCTGATGTGTTTGTCTGTCCCCATGTTTCACTGAATTTCTGTCATTTTTGCCTTTCTCCTTGTTTAACTTTCTTTAATTTTTCCTTTCTCTATGTTTAACTGTCTTTCATTTTTGCCTTTCTCCTTGTTTATCTTTCTTTCATTTTTCCCTTTGTCATTGTTCAACTTTTTTTTTTAACTTTCTCCTTGATTTACTGACAAAGTAATTCTTGTCATCATCTCTTTCTCCACCTCTATCTCTCTCTCTATATCTGTCCTTTCTTTTTGTTTCTGTGTCTTATTCTATACCTCACTTTCTCTCTCTCTCCCTCTCTCTGTACCTTTTCATCTCAATTTGAACATGTTTGATTGTCAAAGTATCCCATGTGAAGAGAAGTCGATGACACAACGGTCTCGTGAAGACATGTTTGATGGGCCAAGAGTTTCGCCATTGTAGAACCAGAATAAAGACATGTTTCTGTGGCCATGATTAAAGTCTATGATGTCTCAGTAAAGTTCTGCAACCTCTATCATCATGTGTCATGACTAGTGGTGCTAGTCATCAATTTCATTTCAAGACTTCGCATTGCAGCATTTATATATTGTGTCCAACGTTACAAGCGCCTAAGTAGCAGGGTTGCTAGATCTATTGCGTCAATGTCTCTGGTACCGGGTTCAATTCCACAGTGTCGTTACGCTCCAGTCTATCCTGCTGTAAAAGTGTACGATTTTTAGGAAAGGAAAAGCAGCAAAGAGCATAACTGGTCTCAAAAAGACCAACTAATACCTTTAAGCTCCATGTGGAGGACAGGTCCAACTCTTCAGTCCAACCGTTTCCTTTATGTGGAGGACAGGTCCAACTCTTCAGTCCAACCGTTTCCTTTATGTCTATCTCAAGCTCTCTTCTTCATGAGTATAGTTTGGTCAGCCCCTACCTCTCTTGTCTGGTTTGGTCAGCCCCTACCTCTCTTGCCTGGTTTGGTCAGCTCTTACCTCTCTTGCCTGGTTTGGTCAGCTCTTACCTCTCTTGCCTGGTTTGGTCAGCCCCTACCTCTCTTGCCTGGTTTGGTCAGCTCTTACCTCTCGTGCCTGGTTTGGTCAGCTCTTACCTCTCTTGCCTAGTTTGGTCAGCCCCTACCTCTCTTGCCTGCGGATTCCAGGACAGAGACTGTTATCAGCTGGCTTCCTTAATATGTGTTCAATCCAACACTAATGCCGTCTCCCCACGACCAGTTCCACTGAGACTTAATTTTTTAAAGTCTGGATACTTGGAATCCTTGTATCGAAACTGTTTCTGTTTCTAAGAATCGACCTCACTGCACTCTGGGCACACCCATAGGCCTCCAGTCTCATTCAGCAAATGGCACAGGGTATGGACGCTGACAATCAAGCAGCCATATCAACTTCAGAACTACAATTGCAGCAGCATATTGATAAACTAAATACAACATGTAAAGAATACAGCTTGAAAATTAATGTAGAAAAAAACGGAGGTCATGAAAATATCTAGAATAGCCGGAGACATGAATTTCTTCCTTGAAAAGCAGCAAACAGAACGGAACTAGACGGACGACGTGTTTCCCGCTTCTGCTATAAATCCTGTTTGGCTATATCTTTAGTATACCTGCTGAGAGTGAAGCGAAGGTTAAAAGTAGTCACTTAGCTGGTACTGCTGTTAGGGATGAGGTGTTGGAGACTTCATTGTATCAGGTCATGTTATCTTGTTCGTGAGGTTAGGGAGGGAGAGACTGTTCCTTTTCATTCCCTTACAGTAACCAGGTACATATTTACAGCTGGGTCGATTGGGACATCGATAACGGAAAATGAACCCAGTACCCTTGACTTAAGAAGATAGCGCTCTGCCACTCAGACGCCCTGCTGAAATGACCTAGCCTCCCATTGGACTTGGTACACACTGCAGGTGTCTAGCTGATATGTGTTTTATCTGGACTTTGTAACAAGTGTTTCAGCTGCTCTCATTTCCACAACAGCTTATCTAATTGACCACAGTTAGGCTAGTCACACGACTTTGTTCTTTTGTTTTCTATTCCCCAGTGGCGTAACTACCGTTTGTGTGGATAAGACACATTTCGGGGCGACCAAGAACCGATTGGGTTGGACAAATACTGATGGGCAGCGACCTTGGAAAGACATGAAGGTGCTGTCAAGGCCCAAAAGGGGTACAAAGGATAATACGACTATAAACATGCCAAGTATGTGGTAAAATGCGATCACGGTAGGTAAGGCATGGGACCGGTTTTTTCATCTTGTATAAATGTTAATCCACGACAACTTTAACCAATATAGTCGTCATCTAAAAAGAAATACGCGACCAAACCAAAGACAGAAGGATGAAACTGAATACTTGTGAAATGCTGCGTTCTGTAGGCCACACTGAAGAAGGTGTATACCAGAGCAAGCTACGATAACCCGCCCTTCCTTTTTAGGGCGCACTTAAAGAGTTATCCTACTCATTGTGGACATTCAACAACAACGACAGTGAAGATGTGGCCCTAATGCAGATGCATATAACACCACCTATAGAATGGGAGAGAATAGGATCAGGAATCAAATAGCTATTTTCACAACCGCCAAAAATACAAGATCAAGATAGACATCTTCCATTGAGTACCAAACAATAACAAAAATGATTCCACGAAAGAAGAATCTGACACCAGACTTGAAAGTATCGTTGATAAAAGGAAGTGCATTACGATTGTGATCATAGACATAAATGCTAAGGTTGGGAACAATAATATCAGTTTTGAACAGATTGTGGTCTTACATGGACTAACATTTAAAATGGAGAGCTAATTCTGGAATTGTGTGCTTTAAATAAACTGACGATTGAGAACAGCATGTTAACACTCAAAAGGATACACAAACCAACAAGGATGTCACAATATTATAGGACAATCCAAACTGACCATATAGGCATAAATAATAAATGCAGATCATCTTTGCGCGTTCTGAAATTGTTTAGAGTATAACAGACCACCATGTTCTTATAGCAACAATAAAGATAGAACTGAAAGGTATGTAAGAACATTTAGCCACAGAAATCCCCACCCAACATTCCCTCACTTGCCTTTACACTCTTGTTTCATTCCTCATCTCATATTGTTTTTGTTTTTTGAATCGTCGACTTTCATAATTACCCTTGCAGCGCCTCATATATTGTAACTCAATCATGATCACATAATTCGATCAGTCAATAAAATTCCCAGCAGAAACATCTCATTAGAACATAAGTAAAATCATATTGGTAGATATTAGAAGCTAAGGAAGCTACCTATGCTTTTGTTTACTTACGGAAATCAAAACACATTAAGAATTGAGTCCAACACAAAATTTAAAATCTTCCACTCCAATGTAAAATATGTTTCATTGTTTGGAAGGAAGCAGACGGATATCACTGAGACATCGCTGTATGAGAAGGCGCTAGTGTTGGAGAGGGAACGCATTAAGAAAACCATTATGGAATCCAAACATTGTCTGTTATTGAATTCTCAAGACAATAGCGGACTAAAACACAGACGGAGAAAAGAACACCAGACAAACATAAAGACAGACTAAAACACAGACGGAGAAAAGAACACCAGACAAACATAAAGACAGACTAAAACACAGACGGAGTAGAATACCAGACAAACATAAAGACAGACTAAAACACAGACGGAGAAAAGAACACCAGACAAACATAAAGACAGACTAAAACACAGACGGAGAAGAGAATACCAGACAAACATAAAGACATACTAAAACACAGACGGAGAAGAGAATCCGAGACAAACATAAAGGCAGACCTTTGACTTGAAAAGCTAGCGATCTACCCCTCTGCCACTCAGACGCCCTGCTATGATTACACTTCTTGTTTAGCCTCATTGGGCGTGGTACATGCTGAGGTTATTCAGCTGATATGTCTTTTATCTGTACCATGTAACAAGGGTTTCGACTGCTCTTATTTTCACAATAGCTTATCTAATTACCCACAGGTGGTGCAGTCACGCGACTGTGTTCTGGTGATTGTTGGAGCCTTCTACAACAGGGGCGTAACTACCGTCAGCGTGTAGAAGAATATCTGGGGGCTACCTAACACCCATTGTATTTGGACCAATAATGATAGGCAGCGACCTTGGACAGACCATTAAGGAGACCCGTGAAAACGGCCTTCTTGCAGACTAAAATACAGACGGAGAAGAGAACCACAGGCAAACATCAAGACAGACTAAAACACAGACGCAGAAGAGAAGACCAGACAAACATCAAGACAGACTAAAACACAGTCGGAGAAGAGAACCATAGACAAACATCAAGACAGACTAAAACATGAGTTGAGTGTCTGACACAAATGAAATAGCCAAACATGGCGCACGTTTTCTTGCACATCAAGAGAAAACATCTTTTCTTTTCGCTTTTATTCTGCTTGTTCCTACGAACTGTCGCAATTGGAAATATGGCAACAATAATATAGGACTACATCACCTGCAATGAGAGCCACAATGAGGAAAACAGAAAGGAATTCTTTGAGACGATATCAATATGTTCAATTTAAAATGATGATTTGGTTGCACTCGGCGATTGTAATGGCCGTAGAAGGATAAAAGTGTCATCACAAGAATAATCTTTAGGAAGGGTCAGAGGCACCTCTTTGTATCAGATAAACAATAGTAAAAGATTATCGATGTATTTGTTGAGTTTAATAACAACAACAAATATCACTTTCCAACATCGGAAACAGTCATATCAAAACAGGTTATACGTGGAACAACACAGATATGTCTCATAAATTCATGACGTATTGACAGTGACACAGATATAACAAATATAACTGTTTCTACAGTAAAGGTCTCAAATGTTAATCAGCCCGAGGGTAACAATAGGCCAAGTGTAAGGGCTGCCGGCCGGGCCTCAGTTAAGTCGTGTATTCCTCTTCGTCTTCCCCTAGACTAGGAGATCAATGGAGCACCACTTCACAATGTTTTATGAATTGTATATTAATCGTGTATACGACATGTGGCTGATGATAAATGACTTGTTCCATCTGCAGAACTGTCATTTCTCATTTATCCAACGACAACACCATCTCGTACTGTCAACGACCACTACAATAGTATTATCTCGTACTGTCAACGACCACTACAATAGTATTATCTTGTACTGTCAACGACCGCTACAATAGTATTATCTTGTACTGTCAACGACCGCTACAATAGTATTATCTTGTACTGTCAACGACCGCTACAATAGTATTATCTTGTACTGTCAACGACCACTACAATAGTATTATCTTGTACTGTCAACGACCACTACAATAGTATTATCTTGTACTGTCAACGACCACTACAATAGTATTATCTCGTACTGTCAAAGACCACTACAATAGTATTATCTTGTACTGTCAACGACCACTACAATAGTATTATCTCGTACTGTCAACGACCACTACAATAGTATTATCTCGTACTGTCAACGACCACTACAATAGTATTATCTTGTACTGTCAACGACCACTACAATAGTATTATCTCGTACTGTCAACGACCACTATAATAGTATTATCTTGTACTGTCAACGACCACTACAATAGTATTATCTTGTACTGTCAACGACCACTACAATAGTATTATCTTGTACTTTCAACGACCACTACAATAGTAGTATCTTGTACTGTCAACGACCACTACAATAGTATTATCTTGTACTGTCAACGACCACTACAATAGTATTATCTTGTACTGTCAACGACCACTACAATAGTATTATCTTGTACTGTCAACGACCACTACAATAGTATTATCTTGTACTGTCAACGACCACTACAATAGTATTATCTCGTACTGTCAACGACCACTACAATAGTATTATCCCGTACTGTCAACGACCACTACAATAGTATTATCTTGTACTGTCAACGACCACTACAATAGTATTATCTTGTACTGTCAACGACCGCTACAATAGTATTATCTTGTACTGTCAACGAATGCTACAATAGTATTATCTTGTACTGTCAACGACCACTACAATAGTATTATCTTGTACTGTCAACGACCGCTACAATAGTATTATCGTGTACTGTCAACGACCGCTACAATAGTATTATCTTGTACTGTCAACGACCGCTACAATAGTATTATCTTGTACTGTCAACGACCGCTACAATAGTATTATCTTGTACTGTCAACTACCACTACAATAGTATTATCTTGTACTGTCAACGACCGCTACAATAGTATTATCTTGTACTGTCAACGACCACAACAATAGTATTATCTTGTACTGTCAACGACCACTACAGTAGTCTTCTAGCCCATTTATTGTGTGATGACCGTCAACTTTCAACGTAAGCTCTGTGCAAATATTCCAAATATTAATACAACAGATTTCTCCACTCTCCACGAGCGTTCTCTTTTTGAACAAGATTATTTTAGAGAAGTTTCATTTGAAAATATTCAGTGTGGAAAAGGTCGGGGTGGGGTGGGGGTGTTGAAGGGGAGGTAGGGTAGTGATCTAGTTGAGGGGATTACAATTTTTTTACAAATGTACCACTTTCAGAATATATGGTCTTATTTTTCAGCAGGAATGGCTAATATTATAATAGCGACTGTTACATATTCTATAGTTGGAACACATTTCAAGTATTCGTCTTCTCGCAAGAATAGAGTATTTAGTTTGAGAAGAATCTGTCACAAAACGGTAAAGGAAAGGAGAGATCATGGAAAAACCTGTGTTAGTTACGATTAGCCGAAGACGGAATAGCTAAGCGAAAACCTGCCTACATGAATATCAGTTGGCCAGTTGAGACTAACGCATATGCTTGGTGTTCTTTTCACGTTTAGCTACTGATCTGGACACTTTCTCTTATAAAAGTGTGTTAACTTGTTTTAGAATCTCATAATCTGTTTTGCACAGAAAGTAAACTCACATTTATTCGATGCTCTCTTACTATTTCGACCATATTCCTATTTCGCAAAAAAAAAATAGATTACCTCCGATATGGTACATTAAAACTGTAATATCCTTAATCACACGATAAAAGAGCCACATAAATCATCTTTGCGGACCGCATGCTGACACCAGGCTATAAGTTTGAAACCCCTGCTGCGATCATCGACCATTCGAAACGATACAAAGAACATCAAATAGAAAATTAGAGAGAAAGTCAATAATCGATACCATTTAAAAAAAATAAGAATCTATTAGAAAATAAGTATACCTCGATATTTCAAAGATTGTAAGTCACTAAATGGAGAAAATAAAGACACGCACAGAACGAAATATCTTTTAAACAGTCATAACGGATACAGGCAGAAATAAATGTGTGACATCACAAGACAAAGAACGCAAACAAACAGCTTGTCAGAATGCTGAAGTTCAAGAATAAGTTCAGATTTAAAAGAGAAGAATAAGTTCAGATTTAAAAGAGAAGAATAAGTTCAGATTTAAAAAAATATTCTTCAAACATGGTTAAGACACAGAAAGATAATGTTCATTATCAAATGGCAAGCCGAAATACCAGAAGAGTAATCAAAATCACGAAAAAAGAATCATATAAGAAATATGGAGATCAACTAACATCCAAATAGATAAATTCACTAAGAGTTTTCCATACAAGTATCATAGCAAGTGGGTTACGAGAAAAAAGCTTCAGTCCTACTTATTATTAATGACAAAGTGGGATCGCAGATATTTAACGATCACATAAGACAAAGTTGGAAACAATACATCAGGCAATCAAGAACAATCAGTAAGTATCACAAGACACAATGATCATCTGTATCCTGATACTTTGATAGAGGAATCAAAACGCTATAAAGAATAGCGCTCGAAATATGTGACCATGCACGAATGGCATAACTACTGAAACAATTCAAGCTTGATGGTGAAGTCAGGGTTGAACGAGATCATCTTCACAAGGGCATGGACGGAAAGAGGAGCACTAGAAGATTGACAACAAGCTGCAACAACACCAATCTGTAAGACAATGACAATACTTCTTCTTCTTCTTCTTCATCGTACGCAGTCAGACATCAACCTTTATTTTTTCGAAAAAAGCAGCGGTCATCCTGAGGCTGTCGACACTGCCATAGAGCTTGTCTAGTGTTGCCACTGGTGATGGCCACATCTGCTCTCTCTGATCCTCGTATGTCGGGCAGTTTTGCAGAAAATGCTCAGCGGTCATTTTCCCGGTACCACACGGGCATTCGTCGGTGCCACCTATCTTCAATTTGTTGAATAGGTGGTACCTCAGTCTATTGTGGCCAGTGCGAAGTCTGAAGACCGCGACCTGCTCTCTTCTGTTCAACTGGTAATAGGCATCGTTTTTTGTGTAGCCAGTATGTTCGGTTTCCCATTTGGTCATGTATCTAGCTCTAATAAGCCGTTTAGACAATGACAATACAATAAACTGTCACACACAGAGGTATATCGCTACTTCGCCATTCAGGACAAATGTTGGTTCAAATATTTAAACCAAGAAAATGATCAATTGTTGAACCTCAGTTGTACAAAACTCAATTTGGATATCATAAGGGAACGGGGTGTACTCATGCCGGATTCACCTCAAGATAATTCAGAAGAACAATAAAATATGACAAAGATTTAAACAGGCGTTTATAGATTAGGTTGATAAATAAGATTGGAACAAACTCTTTCTCTTTCTCTCTCTCTCTCTCTCTTTCTCTGTCTCAATGCTCTTTAGTCATTCTGCGCCAAAGGCAGAACTTAACATTCTCTAGATCGATCGGTCGGTCGGTAGGTCGATCGGTCCGCCGCTGCTCCAAGTAGCTCTTGCATGTTCCCTAGCCTCCATGGTTTCGCCCTCGGTTGTGATAGCCTGTATAGAGTCTCTCTGGGTCTACCACGCTTCCTTTTTCTGCAAAGTTTCCACGTAATCGCCTGTAATGTGAACCTGTTATTGTTCATGAGGGACATGCGCCCGGTGTACGCCCAACATTGCTTCCTGTTGACATTAGAAACATAATTTTTGTTGGACTGTAAACTTATTTACTCATTAATCTTGAATTCTTTCCAGCCAATGCCCAATAAACGTATAAGGCATTTTATTTTCAAATGCATTCAATTGATTTTCAATCATCTTTGTCCTTTTTCCTGCTTTCACAACAACATGTGAGCACTGAGATGACGTTAGGGTTAAGTACCCTGGGATTGACACGTTTAGTCAGTGATTTAAATCTCCAGATAATCATTCATTGTTTTAAGAAAGTTGAGACCCAGGCGATTAGAATGAGAATTAACTGTAGTATCCCCATATTGCGTCATTTTAACCGTGTAGCATCCCCATATTGCGTCATTTTAACTGTAGCATCCCCATATTGCGTCATTTTAACTGTAGCATCCCCATATTGCGTCATTTTAACTGTAGCATCCCCATATTGCGTCATTTTAACTGTAGCATCCCCATATTGCGTCATTTTAACCGTGTAGCATCCCCATATTGCGTCATTTTAACTGTAGCATCCCCATATTGCGTCATTTTAACTGTAGCATCCCCATTTTCCGTCATTTTAACTGTAGCATCCCCATATTGCGTCATTTTAACCGTGTAGCATCTCCATATTGCGTCATTTTAACTGTAGCATCCCCATATTGCGTCATTTTAACTGTAGCATCCCCATTTTCCGTCATTTTAACTGTAGCATCCCCATATTGCGTCATTTTAACTGTAGCATCCCCATATTGCGTCATTTTAACAGTAGCATCCCCATATTGCGTCATTTTTACTGCCTAAATAGGTGACATTCTCAACTTCCTGCATCACTTGACCATTGAAGTGGACGTCGGTCCATGTGAGTGTGAGATTCATGCTTGCAGTTTTGGAGACACCTTTATCAAGCCCTAGCTGCTTGGCCATCTTGCAGAGTTTGTCTATCTTCTCCTGCGCTTCTTCTAAATTAGAATTCAGAACTGCCAGATCATCTCTGAAATCCAAGTCCTCTAGAAAGTTATCATCTGTCCAATTAATGTCGAATTTGCTGTTGTTTGTGGAAGTTCGCATAGCCCCGTCTATCGCCACTCCAAATAGCAGAGAATAAACTCTAGACATTAGACTTGGAAAATAAGGACAACTATTAGATAATATGAGATCATTGAAAACAAATGTAATAGAAGAACATACGCTTTCAAAATAACTACAGAAGTACGACATGGTTGTGTGCATTTGTCATTTCTGTTCAACATTTACATGCGCAAAATGATAACAGAAACCAGCCACAAACACAAGAAGTGGAATTCAACATAAGGAACGAAGAACCGAACGCAATACTACTCTTTGCAGACGATCAAAGTCTAATATTCTGGGAGGACGATTGACTGCAAAATAATGTTAATGCGCTTAACACAGTCTGTGACAGTTCTAAAATGAAGATTATCACATCAAAGAGGGTAACTATGAAGATTAGCAACAATCCAGCTCCATGTATCACATACGTAAACAGTTTATAGCTTAAACAGACCAAAAGAGTTCAAATACTTGGCTAGTATTGTTCCTGTACATAATATAGAATGCTTAATAGAGTAATAGAAACTAGATGTGTGAACGCCTCTGTTGTCATCTATAAGCTGTCACCACTGTTTCAAGGCCTGGACGTCAGCCTGCCAGTAAAAGCAACCATTGATTTATATTGTATTTAAACCAACTCTGAGCTACTAATGACCAAAAAATGGACCTTATCCAAGGCTCATTTGAAGAAAATGGCAACGTGTGAAATGAAATGCTTAAAGAAAAATCATTGGACTCATCAGAACAGAAAGTGAGAAACGAGGACACCATAAATAACCCATGCGCTCGATGGATATCAAGAGAAAAAACACAATTGGTCGGTCATTTCATGAGAACGCAACCTGATCAACTACCACTTAACGTCTACAACACAATCAGATGTGACTACTAGACACGAGGAAGGTTGCATGGCAGATGGATAGATGACTTAAGAGAAATTCTGCAACAACACAAGTTTACAACAATCAGCGCAACAAAATTGATACAAGAAAGGCCAGCAAGTTGCCCACGTCTCTTAGCAACTCAAATCGCATGACAAGTCAGAAAGTACGCAGCAACCTTTGCCTGAATGAAATAAACTACACACACACATTTTTTAGTATAGAAACACGTTCATTCGAGTGGTGTCAGGGTTTGCAAAAATAAGTTTAGTGTTGTTGTTGTTGAATGCCCAACATGGGTAGGATTACTCTTTTGTCTTTGAGTTAAGCCTCGTGGTCATAACTGTCAGACAACAACGGCAGGGCGAACTACACAATAACGACACCTGGAGAATGTCACACATCAAGGATGTCCTAGAGTACGTCAACCATTTGAAACACCGCTGGGCTGGTCATATATCAAGAAGACAAGATGAAAGATGGAGTACCGAAACCACCATGTGCTACCCGAGCGACAAAAAGAGACCTCGAGCAGGGCCCCCAACTCGCTGGCTAGGTTCACTAGAACAATACAACATTCACGACCCCACAGACAGACTATTATCACACTGGACGACACTCGCCCGCGACAGAAACGACTTGATCCTGAGTTGGGAGCCGCTGAACGGTGACCATCTC